>CAKAOH010002151.1:0-143344 GCA_916701665.1 Sebastiscus tertius
AAAGATTGGATTGCATGTCCCTTATAAATTAAAAAGAAATTACTACTAATTTGTGAGGGAAATGTCTTTGATTTTTGGGTTGCTGGAAAAAAATACCATAAATAATGCCTGACAATGACTGATATATTTGACTTCAGGACATCTCTGACTACTAACACGCTGATAATCAAACAGTTTTACTGAATCCTTTTAGATATTTTCCAAAGTAAAAGTCCCTAGAAGTGTATGATTCAACTTTTCCCCATGGTCTAGTGTTAAAAAACTTAACAAAAATAGCAATAAATCATAATAACGAGGGGAAAAATACATATCAAATCGGCACCCAAGTATCGAGATAGGTGTATCGTCCCAGTCCTACAGTACACGGTCGAACAGGTCGTACCCTGTGGCGTATAGTGACAAAAAAGTCACGATGGACGATGATATGTTTATTGAAGATATGCATGTTTTACCTTTATTGCATCTCCATTTTCTCTGGAATGGTAATAGAGTTTAGTTTACTTACAATGGATTCATATTCCTTAGCTTCTTATCTTTCAAATAAGAACAGATATATACATGTAAGCCTTATAGTTGAGGAGCACTTCCTGTGTTATTTTAGGCATTTGTTTTCCGAGGGATAGGGTTTAATAGATTTAATCTTGTGATACCAGAGATGTGCTCCTAAGTTACTTGGATGCAAACTAAAAAATGACTGAAAATCGACTTAAGAAATCTTGGTAGACTAAGACCAAAACGACCAATCAGTCGACAAATCAACTAAGAGGGGGCAGCCCTAGAGTTAGAGTAATCTACAACTAAAGATATCTCAGTGAGCCCCTCACAAGCTCTCCATTTCTACTCTTTTGTTCGCTCTGAAGTAAAAATTTTAATCTCCAGTCCACTCCTAAAGCCAGAAAGAATCAACCCTGTCCATCGACCAAGAGTCCCCCCATCAGCTACCAGTTCTAGTTCTCGATGCGCTCTCTCAGGGCAGAAAATATTCTCGCTGTGAGGATGTCGCTGGTCTTTCACATATTTCAGAAATCCGGTGTAATAGCTCAGCCAGTCAGCCGACACGTCTGTTGAGCAGCAGCACTCGCAGAAAAATGTCTGCTGCATTTGATTGTCCCGCAGCCTCAGACCGTTTACTTAATCTTTTATGGGAACATAAAGTTGCGCCAATGCACCCGTAAAAAGGCTGCTCTCATCCTTTTAATAATAGTGTGCAGGGCAGTGTCAGAAGAACAAAAGGGTAAATCGTCTTTTCACCTTTCACCCATACAAAAGTTTAATATTCTGGATTTATCTTGGAGAGTTTCTAAATGATATTTGGAAAAAGAGAAACATCATGGCTGATCATTCTCCTTTTTATATAGTTAAATTAATTGATTATGGGGAATAATTGATAGTAATTTGCATTCACAACAGCCGTCCCCGACCCTGTGGTGTAAAACCAGAGTAAAGAAGGAAAGAGATGAAACTCTTTGGCGCCATTTTGGACTGAATTCGCTTATTATATTTACAATATTTTATTGTTCAACACAGGCCATTTCAGTAGAATATGACAATAGAATAGAAATCATTTTGTTTTCTTCTTTTACGGCACTTCATAGGCGGATGTTTTACCGCTGTCTAGTGGCGGAAGCGTAGCTCTGCTGCTGGGCGCTGATGTTGTAATTGGAATAAACAATTGACTTTCACTTCTTGGCACTATATACGTTCTTTGGTAAAACTACCGCTTCAACATACAAGCTGACCGTACGCCACCTGCTCAGTGCAAAACAGTGTGGGAGTCCAAGTATCTTAGTAGCTGGTGAAGATATTGAAACATCTATAGCGAGTCCACAGACCCAGATGTTTTTCCTCAGGAGTTGGCAGACTAAACTAGAGCTAAGTTGTTATTGGATTTGCTTTTGACAGGAAGTAAAAGAGGATTCCTACAGGAAGCCCACGTTGCTCTGTGTGTGATGGATGTTTTGAGTAACACTGAGCCAGTGTTTGGGAACATTTCAGCCAAAAGAAGTTGATCTAATACTAAACGTTTGTGACTTTTTCGTTAGTTTGTCTCTTAAGACTTCCCCCCCGGCTGTGCCCCAAGCTCATTAAAACCGGTCAAGAATATATGCTTCTATTATTTTTAAAAGGCTTTCCTTAAACAGCTGGATGCTGTAGTTTTTAGAAAACATTTCGAGACAGTGTTTTTGTCGGGGACTATTTTCAGCTGCGGATAAATACGCATATGGTGCTCAGCTGCAGATAAAAACACATGCGCTCGTGAGTATTTACAGCAGCAGGATGCTGCATGTGGGATTGACTCAGAATAAACTGCAGAGCCCATGTTTATTGTAATGTGTGGTTCATTGATGTGTTTGTAATAGTTTCTGTGGTACAGAGGAATAAGCTACATCAGCCTTTGGCAACACAGGCACTATGTGTGTTCTTGTTGGTTTGATTTGCTGACAACAACATGAATATAGAATATCACAGGACTTGTCTTTTAATTGCGCACATCTCTAGTCGAGTGCCTCAGGAATGAGTCCTTAAACCCTGAAATGAGTTAGCATTTTAGCACTTCTGGTTCCCTCGTCTGGAAGTCGATGGGTTTTTGAATGTGTTTATGATATAAAATACGTTATTAAATACCCCAATTGTGAATTTTGAAGCCTTTTACGTGTCTTAACAAGTGGCCAAATGAGACTAAACGTCATCACTCGTCCGCCTTTACAGCCTCGTTGTGTATACTCGCACTCAAGCGACAGTGGTGTAGTTCGTTTACAGCCTAATGTCAGCTTTTTACTACTGCCGATTGCATTTACGCTTAAAAAATGAATTTGTTCATTTGTGATTGTCTTACTAAACAAAACATAAAAGTATCATAAACGTTTGTTTGCCACAGAGCATATTTTCTGCAATAATCAAACCCAAGTTCCTGGTGGGCCTACAAAAATACGTCACCCTTGGATCCCTCTATGGCGGTCCACCTTCAGTTTTAGGAAGGCCCTAAGTTGCACACAGCAGAGTATGGTGTGCAGACACCCCCTGGAAGTTTGAGCTGGAAACCCCTCCGGCTCTCCTGCCAGCCCCCTTATGGAGGGGCTTGAGCCCTGTGGAATGTGGCGTATGGCTTTCTATGTCAGACGGCCGTTTGTTTTGGAATAGGAGACGATATGAATCTGAGCCGAATGCACCCACACGCTCAGCTGGAGAGGTGATGGAGGCGCGGAGGGGGGGGGGGGGGCTTTCACCTACAGAGGCAACGTGATCTAATCCTTTAGGAGCCAGGAGAAAATGAAAAGAGTCAGGGGGAGGGGGAGGTAGGAGGAAATTTCCATACAATATATTGTATAGTGTTGAGTCACAAATTTATGTAGAGCTGCCGTTTTGTGTCGACTTCATGCAGTGTGTTTTCTTCTGTGATTTTAGAGGAACGGCTGCAGGTTTACATGTAGGATACTGCTGTTGTCTCCTATAGCCTGAAATGCACTAGTTGAACTTTCTGGAGTTAATAGGTCAAAAGCGTAAACTCGCGGTTAAGTGAGGAGGCGACATCCAGGAGAAGTAGGTGTGTAAACCGTAAATGTCAACTCCAGACTACGGCTTCTCTCTTCATCTCAGTCGCGCTCTCTTTCGCACTTCCTCTCTGCTGCTCTCCGTCTGTGTCTCTCTCCCACCCACACACACACACACACACACACACACACACACACAGTCGTGCACACAGCGACTGTTAACCCACCACATCTCAGCTGGAGTCGCTCCAGACCTTAAGGGCTCCGAGAGAGTTTGATTTGTGTTGACTTCCTGCAGGAACTCCCCCCTCTCCTCAGCCCGCGGCTCAAAGACTATCAATTAGTTCCTTATTATGATCCCTGGGAGGGCAATAAAAGTTAGAGTGGGTTCAAAGAGCACAAAGCCAGACACACTCACACACTCACACTAACCTTTTCTAGCCTGTTGGAGTTACAGTTTGGACATCCTCTCCTACTTTCCTCTCCTCCGCTTCCAAACAACGCTCACCACCCACATACATGACTCACAGCAGGGACCTTTTTTCTTTCTGTCCATCTTGCCACCACTTTTTTTCAGTCATCAGCATTGTGTCGTGGGACAAATCTAATGTTTGGATGTTGCCAACTCCTCCTGTCCTGTTTTTTTCTCTCTTTGTCTCTAATAACATCATCATGTTTCCAGCTGTTATTCATACTTCTCTCATGAAGGCAGCAGCAGCTGTCTGCTCTGTTGATGGCTGGCTGATGCTGCATGAAGTCAGGGGAGCCAATTTGTCGCCCTATATAGCCACCAAACTCTCCTGGACTCGTCTTCTCTCCTACTGTCCGCCTCTCCAAACATCAGGGAGGCACAATAGAGTTGCAAACCACTTAAAAATCACATTTGAAAGGTTTTGTCCAAATGATATACTCAGTGTTCCTCCACATAAAAACACAGGATGATTTAATGTCGCTCTATGTGTCCATCATTTTTAATTATTTCAACTGTGTTTCTGAGAAAAACTGTCAGTTTGGCTTAATAGGTCGCTCTAAATGTCATACTAATGAGTCTCGGCTATGGGGAAGAAGCCAGCCACATGAAGACTGAACACTTTGTCAGAGCAATTGGCAACAAAATACAGCATCTCTACATGTATCTAACATTAACTAAGAATCTGACATTTAATTGATTTAAACTCCTGAATGTGTCTACAGAGCGGGTATTGTAGTATTGCTACCAAAATAAACTGATGAAAATAAAAAGATATCTTGGAAACTAAGTTGAAATAATCAAAACTGGTGGCAATAACACAAAACTATAGGATCAGTACATTATCTTGGAGAGTCCTGTGTTTCTAATAGGCCTGTAACGATATCAGAATTTCACTGAATTCACGATAACAATATTATCTGTAGAAAATTTGGAAAAAATTTAAATAATAATGCTATCGGTCGAATCCATCTTTGTTTATCGTGCGTTTTGTCTCTTTTTTGGCAAATGGTATAACGTGTAGGAAGGTGAAGGGAGAGTCTGTAACCATAACTGTACAAAAGACTGATTTAAGAGGCGCTGGATTTTTTACACAATATCCTCATAAGTGCATTATGACTTTTTAATATCACGGTTATTGTCAATACCGTTATATCGCAACACCCCTAGTTTCTATGTTGTGGAATATGATATTAAAATAAAAAAAATTAATGGAATTTCAGAGTAGGGACAAATATGATCAGAACATAGACTATATACAGTGTAAGAAGTGGACGTAGTCACTGTGGTGTCATTGGTTTGTGGACTGCCGTTTTGAAGCCTCGAGTTCGGCCTTTTGGTCGCCGACATTTTTAGGCAACAAAAATATTACAATTCACTTTCAAGAACTGAAAACACACTGTGAAAGGGTTGAAGTTTTGAGATGAAAATACAGACAACTCCCAGACCGGACAACGCCGTGGTAGCGACCTGTCAATCACAAGGTAGCCACGCCTTAAAGCATCCCCTGCTTTATGGTCTATTTGATTCTAAATGGGACCATAATTTACTAAATGAACATCATGATGTATTGAAGAAGACTTGAAACTAGTGATTGAGACCATAAACTCATGTTTACAATGTTTACTGAGGTAATAAATCAAGTGAGAAGCAGGCTCATTTTCTCATAGACTTCTATACAATCAGACTTCTTTTTGCAACCAGAGGAGTCGCCCCCTGCTGGCTATTAGAAAGAATGCAAGTTTAAGGCACTTCAGCATTGGCTTCACTTTTCGGAGTTTGCTCAGCCCACTTGGCAACTCCATGTCTCAACTTTACTTCCTCTCTCTGTCCCTTTTCTTCTTCTTGTCCCTCCAGCTGGAGTAGTGGGACATCCCTAATGCCCTCTCCCTATTCCTTCTTCTTTTCTGCTGTTGTTGAATGTCCTGTTTGTCTGTGCAGTGATAAAGTCCAAAGGAGGTCATGGGAGGAAGAATGGAGTGGGCTTGTAGAAGGAGTTTGGTTTGTCGGCAGCAGAGAGAAACAGTGCAGAGAGCACAGTTGCTGCTAGCTGCTAGACTGTGTTGCTGTATTGACCTTGGGTATGGATCTGTGGCAGGCCAAGTGGAACAGATAAAGTGAAAGACAGCAGGCTAATCTGCCACCTTTACTTTGTTAATTAGGGATTAACAGGCTGTCTCTGTCTCTTTCTCTCACACCCTCCCCTTCACATATTATTGAGTTCTCTCATAGATGCAGATATTTGTTTTCCTGGATGTGATAATGAGAACTGATTTCTTTCACAGGACAGAACAAAGCAGACAATACACTCCACAGACTGCTGTTTTTCACAGCATGCATGTGAAGAACCTTGATATTGTGAAAGTTAATACACCTGAACAAATACGTGCCTCTGAAAATGACGGCAGTAAACTAGGGCAACCAGGGAAAACGATAGTTGGTTATCAATTCATCATTTTGTCAAAGTAGCATCTTCAAATGACTTGTTTTGTCTGATAAATTTGTGGAATACACTTATTGTCTTTGAAGCTTCGGCCTAGAGATGGTTAGCTTAGCGTAGCATAAAGATGGGACCATGGGGTAAAGACGAAGTCCGACACATAACCCTCCATAAAACTGAAACTTGTCGTTTTTACACTGATAGGATATGCTAGCTGTTTCCCCTCTTCGTGCTAAGCTAACCTAACTGTCTCCTAGCTGTAGCTTCATACTTAACGTACAGATACAAGAGTGGTATCAATCATCATCTACGGCAACTCTCAATAGGTAGGCGAGTAAGCATATCTCCCAAAACGTTGACCTATTCCTTTAAAGAGGACCTATTGTGCTTTTCCGCTTTCCTTTAGTGTTTTTTTGTGCATGTAATAACAAAGAGTGTATATTGCCAAGAAGTGAAAGTCAATTGATTGTTCCATTGCAGCATCAGCGCCCAGCAGCAAAGCTAGGTTTCCGCCATTTTGGACTGAAAGCGACTACCGGACGCCAGTAAATCATTTGCCTAAAAAGTGCAGTACAAAAGTAAAACAAAATTATTTCTCTTCTATTGTCATATTCTACCGAAATGGCCTGTTTTGAACAATAAAATATTATAAATACAATAAGTATTTTCAGTCCAAAATGGCAGCAGTGGCTGTTGTCAAAAAAAAACACAGGGGTTTCCTCTCTTTGCTTCTATACTCTTTAGTAAGTGGTCTGCAAAGTTACAAAGCCCAAAGTCCATGCCAAATGGAGTCCCGCCTTTTTCTTCCATAAAATGGTGATGTCACCAAGTAACACATTTGGCACACCCTCAAACAAAGCTAGTTAGAGTGGAGTCTGAAGAGTGGGTTGGTTGGGTTGGGTGGGACCAATTACATCAGAGTGGGTATAAGTCAAATAAAGTGTTTTTTGAACATTAAAGCATGTAAACATGTTCTAGTAGAAGTAGAAGTATGCACCTGAAAATAAGCATAACAGGTCCCCTCTATGAATCTGGAACAGGAGAATGTTTGGCATTTTGTGTTTGATAAATGAGTCGAGTAACAAATCAATTCTGAAAATTGTTGCTGAATTACTGTCATATTGATTAATATAGTCAATTAGGGTAGTGGAAGTGTGTTTGATTAAAGAGGAGGCGTGTTTTCTAGTGAAATGGCTAATTTACTGCAGATATAAATACAGAGAAGGGACAGGGGTTGTCATGAGGTGCAATGCCTTATATACAGCAAGTAACAATGCCTGGAAAACAGAGAGAGGGGAGTTGTTTGTCTCCGCTGTGGTTCTTTCTAAGCTCATTGCAGTTCTGAGGTATCGACTTAAGGAAATAGTTAAGAACCAGAGACGACAACAGACCAACGAAGGAGGATCTGAGACGCTGTCTGTCTGCCAGCCTCCGTGCACTTATTTTCCCCTTTCTTCTCCTCTCTGAAGTCGGTGTTATGATGTGTGTATTCGTCTCACGCCTTTTGAGATGTGAGAGCTGAATAAGGGTGTGTGTGTGTGTGTGTGTCCCGTGGGTGCTTTCATGGACACGCAGATGTTCAAAGTGTGTGTGTGTGTGTGTGTGTGCATTCCTTTGAGGAACACTATTTCCCCCAGCCCGACTTGGAGTTGAGCTAATATTTGTTGTGTTAGAAGTGAGAGCGGTGTGTCAACAGGAGCCCAGGGTTAGTCCAGATGACTCCATTTTCCTCCATATGTATCCCGTCATCACCTCCATCCATCTCTTATAGAAAGAAGTGAGGGGATGCAAACATTACACTGACACACACACACACACTGTAAGTACACACAGAGCCAGCGCCTTTCAAGCTCCGCTAGGCATGGACATGGTGATTTTGACAGGCTTTTAGCGGAGCAACCTCCAGGCTACAGGATTGTCTGCAGCAGTGGGTTATTCCCCTCCTCCTCGCCTTCCCTCTCCTCTATTTTCTCATCCCACTTTTTTGTCCACCCCCACTCTCTCTTTTATCTCACACTCTCCCCTCCTCAGCCTCGGCCTCTTCTCTGTCATCTTATGTTTTGTCCAATCTTCGGTCTGCAGCTCTTCACGTCAAACAGAGAGAGTGACGGGGAGACCCAGACAGACAAACAGACAGACAGACAGACAGAGTGGAAGGAAGCTGCCCTCCTGCTGCCTCATTAGTTCATTAGCAGGCAGACATGACAGTAACAGCAGCTCTTCGCACAACTAATAGAGGGCACACATCGCTAGCCACTAGCTCATTATGGCAGCTCGCCCTCCTCCTTGCTCGCTCGCTAAGCTTAGTCAGACTATGTAGGAAATGCTTGTCGAGGTGTCCAAATGAGGCCGTCTTTGTGCGAGTATGCGTGTGTGAAAATACCCACGTGTCCTTGTGCATGGAAGGATATACCAGTTATTCACCCAGATGATGAAAAGAGTCGGATAGCTATGCCAAAGCCGACTGGAACTAGAATACATATTTTAAATAAAGTCTAAGAGTCAGGAACTTGTAAACGTCTGGTCTCTGAAATATGTTTTGATGATGTTAAATCAGTGCAGATTTAGTGTTTACTTGTCATCTGTAAGAGGAATTATATACTACGTCTTACTTTAAGGTAATAAGAAATAGGGTGTTCTCATTACAGAGTGATCTACCTGTTTGGTTGGCCAACGCAGCGCCTTGATGGGTGACGTTGCATCGCGTTGTGGCGAACGTTCAGGCGGTGACATCGTTCAAACGAATGAGCACGCTTTGTTTTTTCATACAGGGTTTAAAGTGTGAAATGTGGCCCAAGGAATCAGGCCCACGGTCAGTCAGTGCCTGCTCGGGCTTGTTATTTTCAGATACTGCTATTACAGCATGTTGCTGCACACAAAGGCGACATGTCGCATTGAGAACACGTGCCTTTGTGTATGTGTGTATGCTGTGCTGTACACAGACTGTTACTCAGGAGCATTGATGTTTGTCTCCTCCTCCTCCCTCTGCCACAGTGCTCCAAGGCCTCTTCTTTCTGAAGCGTGATCTTTTTTTTAACCCACTGCGAGGTATACAGTTTGAGCTCAGAGAATGACACTTGTCAAAGCAGGAAAAATTAAGCCTTATTTACGAAGAGCAACTGAGAGTGTCTTTGATGTGTGTAATTCCTAGAAGTTTTTGTGAGCCTCTACTACTCTGCTCTGCGGGTTTTAGATGATTTTACACGGAGGCAAACCAGTGAAAATCAAACATTGGATAGTTATTGATTTCAATGTGCTTGTTTAACTAATGAAGTTTGGTTTATAAAAGCGATTGAAATATTTAATCGCATGATTCTGCATAGTTAATCACGATTAATCACGCATTTTAGTTTAAAATGTACCTTAAAGGGAGATTTGTCAAGTATTTAATACTCTTATCAACATGGGAGTGGGCAAATATGCTTGCTTTATGCAAATGCATGCATATATTTATTATTGGAAATCAATTAACAACATAAAAACAATGACAAATATTGTCCAGAAACCCTCACAGGTACTGCATTAAGCATAAAAATATATGCTCACATCATAACATGGCAAACTGCAGCCCAACAGGCAACAACAGCTGTCAGTGTGTCAGTGTGCTGACTTGACTATGTCTTGCCCCAAACTGCATGTGATTATCATAAAGTGGGCATTAGGGATGCTAATTTAGAATTTTTTTTTAACCGATAACCAACCTTTGTTAACCGATTATTAATTGTTAACCGACAAGATTAGTGCGTCTTACGCAGCGGTGCTATTTTTAGTACCTAACAAGCTGCCCAGCTGCAACGAAAAGCCGATGCACGAGTTATATCCATCATTTATCGCCAGCTGCAGTGTGTATGAGCAAAACAGAAAACTCAGTCCCCGGTTCATCCGTCCGGGAGAGTTACTGTAGCAGCCACGCTGCTGCGTGTATTGTTCCAGTAAGTCTCCACTACATCATTTAGCTGCGAGGTTGTCAGTTGTTTGTCTGCCTGGTGTACTCAGTGAGCACGGCGTAACTTTAGCGAGTGTCCAACAGATTGTGTGTGTGGCGGCGGTGAGTTTTGTGTTGTCGGTGGCGTTATAGCTGTGAACGTAGCAGTAGCAGTGTGTCGAGTGAAAGAGTGAACAGTCAGTAGACTTTTGCTGTATGATAGATGGGATTCAGAAATTGATAGCCCAACAAAAAAAAAAGACAAGTCGCTAAATTAGATATTTCCAACTGGATCCATTTTTCAAGCTTCCTGCCCTGAATCTCTTGTACACGGCAGGATTTTTTCAAATAATTGCTCCTTTTGACTAGAGCATAATCGAGCAAACTTCTGCAAGGCTGCATCCGTCAGCTAACTGCTTTTCAGCGTCCACTCTGCTTTACTTGTCGGCGTATTGATGTCTGGTTCAGCTCAGAGTCTGATAAGGGCTGAAAGCAGAGACTACCTGTAAATGTCACTGGATTGATAAAGAGGGAAAAGTTTATCAGGGCTGCCGTGTCTGTGCACACATGCACGCGTGTGTGTGTAAGTGACAGAGAAAGTCAGCTTTATCAAGTCTGCATTGTGTGCACACTCGCTAGGTTGTGAGTCAGATAAAGTCGGCGAAGTTTATCGAGGTCAAACAGACCATTTCCTCCTCTCAGGTCTGCACTGATTTGGTGTTGCGGCTTAGCTCGTACAGTTGAACCTCTCTAATCCAAATGCTTTGTTCAAATTGTTGAAACATGAAGATTACAGAGGAGTCAGCGGGGTTGAGTACCTACAAGTCTGAAATAAACAGGGGCTGTGTGCCTCAGAGCTCATCTAACTCTCGGATGGATTTGGCCTTATTGTCATTGACATGGTGGGAAACACGCTTATTCGCTGTCTTGCTGAGAGTTAGATGAGAAGATTGATACCACTCTCGTGTCTCTATAGTAAATCGAAAGAGCCGGTTAGCTTAGCTCAGCACAAAGACTGAAAACAGATGGAAACAGCTAGCCTGACTCTTTCCAAGGGTAATATACCTGTTAATTAGTGAGCTTTAGAGGTGCTGGTAGGTGAATTTTGTTACCTAACAGCAGAATGTTTTCTGGCTTTCTTTGTGATCTATGATAGTAAACCAGATATGTTTGGGTTTTGAACTATAGGTCGAACAAAACAAGACATTTTAAGTAGGGCTGTCAATCGATTCAAATATTTAATCGCATGATTGTTCCTTTTTAATCTGTTCAAAATGTACCTTAAAGGGAGATTTGTCAAGTGTTTAATACTCTTATCAACATGGGAGTGGGCAAATATGCTGCTTTATGCAAATGCATGTATATATTTATTATTGGAAATCAATTAACAACACCAGACAACCTCCCGCTACAACCTCCGAAAGATCGGCGGCCCATCGGATTAGGTTAATTCAAAATTGCAAGTTGTTAACACGTTATCATGTTAACTTTGACGGCCCTAATTTTAAGACATTACCGTAGACCCTGGGAACTTGTGATGGGCATTTTTTCACTATTTGCTGCAATCTATACACCCCATGATTAACTGATTAATTGAGAAAATAAAAAAAATGTGTAGGATTTGGCGGCATCCAGCGGTGAGGTTGCAGATTGCAACCAACTGAAACTTCTCCTGTGTGCCAAGCATGTAGCAGAACTATGGTGGCCAATATGAAAACGTGAAAATGCAAAATAGGCCTGTCTAGAGCCAGTGTTTGGTTTGTCCGTTCTGGGCTACTGTAGAAACATGGCAGCCGGTTCCGTGAAGAGGACCCGCTCCTTATGTAGATATAAACGGCTCATTCTAAGGTAACCAAAACACAATGATTCTTGTTTTTGGGTGATTATACACTAAAGAAAACATACTTATTATATTCCATTCCTGCCAGTAGATCCCTCTAAATGCTACACACTGTTCCTTTAAGGGATTCCTGGTTAAAGAAAGTAAAACTAAAACTATAATTAACTATCTGCTTGTGCATCACTATGCATATATCATCATCCATTTATTCATTTAACAAGTCAGGTGAAAGCGTTTTCATTATAATTATAATGTCTTTGAAATCTTTAGTTTAATGGGCCCGAGGGGAGTTAGAGCTTCATTGTTAATACTTTTAGCTCTTTATGGATTTCTTCACACGTTCCCATGCATGTGTGTGTGTGTGTGTGTGTGTGTGTGTGTGTGGTGTCATGTTATATGCTCAATTGCTCACTCTAATGTATGTATAATCAATGAATCGGTGAATGCTTGCAGACATTTGTAAAACATGTCCACTCATGCATGTGTGTGTGTGTGGCCTCTATCTCATTAGTGGCCTTTGTCACCATTTGATCTGTGGCCTGCCTCCTTTTGCTCCATTGTGCTCATATCGGCAACGCATAAAGACCTGTGGGCCGGTGAATTGGTTTGCCAGGCTATTGCAGAAGAGGGGTTGGGTTGGGGGGGGGGGGTTGTGTTTGGAGGAGAAGAAGGCAAGAAAGGTTAAGATAAAGTTGCTTTGAACAAATTCTGTCTTTGATCAGGCAGCTCAGCGGTGAAAGGCCTTTCTTCCAGAAGTCAGAGCCAGTTGAGAGAGGAGAGATGGAGATACGTATTGTTGCGTTTCATCTCGACTCCCGTCTGTCTTTTTTTTTGCTCTTTTCACACTGTTGGTAGCTGTGTGTACTCCCTTCGCTCTTTGTTATGGAGAGCGCCAGGCCTCTCTTTCATTACTCCACACAAACAGACATTATGCCCATACAATGACTTAAAAGCATTACTGAACACACTCGCATTAGAATACCGAGTGTAATTGGAAATGCTGAGATGCAGCAACTGAAAGAAGGCATTTTCTCTCTTCTTGCTTTTAGTGCTAAAATGATTTGTTGCTTCATCGAGGGATTGGACAGAAAACTAATCCGTGACTAAGGATGCACCAATCCAACTTTTTTAGTCCCAATACCTGGGCTTTTGGTATGGGCTGATACCAAATACTGTTCCGATACCAGTGTTTAATTAAGCTAAGATAATGATCGGTTGGACTCGTCAAATTCTTCGGCATGATGCTTCTGGGGGTGCCTGATTCAGTTGGCTGTGTTATATTTTGCAGCGCTACCAAATAGTATAAAAGCAAAAAGACCAAACTCCAGTGTTTTGTTTTTTGAATATGAGAATAGAACAGAAATGATTTTGTTTTACTTTTGTACGACACTTTGTAGGCGGACGTTTTACTGGCGTGCGGTAGTCGTTTCAGTCCAAAATGGCGGATTCGTAGCTCTGTTGCTGGGCGCTGCTGTGCAATGGAACAAACAATTGACTTTTACTTCCTGGCAATATACTGTACCTTCTTTGGTGTTACTGCCAACCCTCGAAACATTGACTTTGCACATGTTGCAGAAGAAGCCGTAGAACTCATTGGCATTGCGTGAATGCGTGAAATACCTCCAAACAGCCGACATGTTTGCTGTTAGCTTCCCCAGCAACGTATCCTCATACAACGGTTCGTATGATAGCTTGCGTTTTCCTACAAATATCCGGCAACACGTGACACTTTTTGCACGTTACATGCAAACAGTCTTTTCAAAATAAACTTCCGTCTTCATAGGAAACACATTCGTTAGGTTTAGGCAACAAAACTACATAGTTAGGTTTAGGAAAAGATCACGGTTTGGGTTAAAATAACTCCGGAAAGTCGCGTACAGAAGTTACATGACAAATAAATCAACATTGGCTTTCAAAGTTTCACACGGGGGTACGAACAGCGGTCTCCTGAGCGAGAGTCCGGTGTTTTTTGACCCACCCATCCACCCCGACCTCCTCCAGCAGCGTTTGCGGCTCTTTATACTTCCTGGTTCACGATTACGTAGGAATTGATTATGTGGGATATACATGGATTACTATACAGTGCTTTTCATAGGTATAACATCAAACAGTGTATGAGAACAGCCTGTCCTCAGCTAACGGTGTGCTGCTGACGCGTGATGTAGTACACGCATGTGTAATCAGATGTATATAATAACATAGAATTGAATTGAATAGATGGACCCCATTGTCATGATACCCGATCCAGTCAGTCTCGGCTCAATATTGGTATCGGTGCATTTATCAAGCAAAATTGCCAAAAAAACATGCTTATTCCAGCTTCCCAAATGTCAAAATTTGATGCTTTTATGTGTTTGATATCTCTATAAATTGACTATATTTGGGTTTTGGACTGCTGGTCAGACAAATTAAGCATCTCTGGGAAATTGTGATGGGATTTTTTTACTGGGCTTTCTGTCAGACTCTTTTTTTTTTTTTAATGCTGAAAGCCGCAGACTGTTTACATCATTTACTGACTTGCAGAAATGAATTGACTAAGACTATTCAATAATGTAAACTTGTTTTTTCCCTGTCTAAACAAAGATTGTCGAAAACATAATCTTTCTTAATTTCTCTTTGCCCATTTCCTTAGCTTTCTCACAGAATGCCTATTATATGCTGTTAACAAAAAAGAACAAAAAACACTTATTTCCTGTCAAGCTAATTGATTATTTCCTCCAAATCAACTTCATTCAGCCCCGGGTTTATCGGCACAACATCCTCACAGCAGACCTGGAACTGTAGCAGCTGGCTTAATGGGTGCAATAGACGCACACGCACACGCACGCACACACACACACACACACACAGGGATGATATACTATTGTGGGGTCTTTCTTTTTTTCTAAAGCAGCACTATCAGTATAGAAGGCAGTACAGCTGACCACAGATTGGCCAACAGGAGTTGAATAGATGTTGCCATGGACGCGTTTATAGCTATTCCAGTCACACACACTCAACACAGCATATAAATAGTTACGTGTACCGCATTAACGCTTTGTATAACAGCTGTCATATTTAAATGTCCAACGTACATCAAGCTCTGCAAAGCCACTTTTGAGTGAAAACTCAATTTTCTCATCTTATTTCTCGTTAAAATCTCAACTTCCACACCGTGAGAGGAGGTGCTTTTTAAACAAACAGGCACTGTTAAAGCTGCGGTCTTTTCAGCCAATCATTCAATTAAGCCGGAACACAAACATTCCCACCACTCGGGCTTGTTGTCCAGACAACGATGTCGTGGGAGGGGCTACACGCTGTGATTGGACGGTCACCTGTGCTTCATTTCAAGTCATCAAATGGTGATGTGTTTTTATCCCCTCTGGCAGCGTGGCTCTGGGGGTAGCAATGTTGATCTGTTGGTCTGTTCAGAGCTTTTGGTCCAGACTGAAATATCTCAACAACTATTGGATGCATTGCCATGAAGTTTCCTACAGTCATTCATGGTCTCCAGAGGATAAATCCTCATGCATTTGGTGAACCCCTGACTTGTTTCTCTAGCGCCACCAGCAGGTTGACATCTATCGTTATAAGTGAAATATCTCAACGACTACTGAATGGATTGCCATTACATTTTGTACAGACATACTGTACATACCACCCTTTCAACATGAATCTGTAATAACTTTGATGATCCCATAACCTGTTCTATATCAGGTTCAAAAATGGAGCCTTAACGCTCAACATCAAAGCCGTGATGACGTCATTTTATGGCACACAAGTAAGCATAAACCAGGCTTAAAGGTTCTCTATATGATATAGAGGATTAATGTTTACCTGAGCAGAGAATGAAGTCACTCTCCCTCTGTGTGTGTTGCAATCCCAGCTTTTCTGTGCTTTGTTGACGTAGCCGGGTCGGCCTTGCGTGCTTTTAGTGCATGTTAGTACATGTTAGTGCATGTGAGCGTGCCCCACTGGCTAGCTCATGACTTCCGCTCTGCACTGCTCTCATACGGCAGTTACAGCTGATAACGCCATCCCGACAGACGGCGCCGTTGCGGAAGCGTAGCACCCACCCTCTGGTTCTCCCTCAGGTTAACACTGTTAGCTCTGTCAGCAGTGTTACCGTTGTTTTAACGTTTAGCGCTATTAGCACCGTCCGCTACGAGCCGCCGGCTCCCAATCTCGCATTTAGCACCTTTTTTAAGTACAGCCTCGCATGGCTGCAGACTCTTTGTCTTGATTAAAAGGGAGCTTTTATAGCTCAGATGTAAAACACAGAGTGATGTGTTGATACTAACCACCTCTTAGGCATACACTCAGCTGAACATTTTGTGTCTGCACTGTACACTATTGCTTACTTTATAGGAAGTACAAGAGACAGGCTGTTATTTCGACTGTGTTGACTGCACATTGCGGTCTCATGATACGAGCTGTGGATTGCTACCGGAGAGGATTTGATGTTTGCCGATTAAAGAAATAATCACAGAGTGAAGTGTTGGTTCTCAAAGCAAAAAGGTTGTGATTAATGATTTAAAAGCCCAGATAAAAGCTTAGCCGCAGGACTTTCTGATTCATATTTAGCTGCTGGTTGTAGAATGCCATGTGGAAATAGTCAAGGTCTTTACTTTGTTGCTGTGATTTGAAAAAATTTGTCCTCAAAACCTTGTTATCGTGTTTTTTTTTCAGATAGCAGACGCGGCCAAGACTTCCTCTCAGGCTGATGACTTGTACCTGGATGACACAGGCTCAGGAGGTTACTACCCTGAAGATGATGATGACTTTAACTCAGGGTCTGGCTCAGGTAAGACAAATTCATACATATACTCACAGACTTGGGTTGAGAAACACGTACACTTGCAAGCTCAGCAGGCAATTACCCAGAGGCGTGATGACATTAATTTTCAAGTCTGCTGCAGGTGAATTTTGTGAACAGTTCTTTCACCGGCAGACTAAAGTTGCACCTCCTCGCTCCTCTCTCTTTATCTCTCCCCCTTTCTCTTATTCCTTTTGTCTAGTCTCCCTTTCACCGCCTCTCTCTTTCTCTCACTCGATTCGAGATTGCCTTGTCACCCCAGACCGCCGTGGGCAAGTGTGCAAATTTTACATGTCTTTTTTTATTAGCTCCTCTGCTCTACTTGCTTTAAGCACCTTTACAAGCCTCATTCATTGGTCAAAAGTAAGTCTTCTTTCTGAGAGAGAGTTGTAGAACTGCAGTGAGAGGAGGTCGTGCTAGGTAAAAGGAGACAGGGCTGTGATCAATAGCCCTTCCAATACTGTACGTAAACCCTATTACACTGCCACTCTGTTTTCTGTAGGAGATTCAAACTGTAAATAATGCATTAAAATGAAATCCACAGAGCCTGAAGTTAAGTGAGACAAACTATATGACTGTGGGCATGAAATATTGATAACATGCATGCCCATATTTTACATATTTGCATATACACACACAAGTATTGTCCATACACATGTACTGTAATATATTTACAGAGTAAACGTGTTAGACATTTTACGCTCTGCCTTTTAATGGAGAGACATTGTCACCCTCTTTCTCCCAGGTGGAGGTGCAGAAGTGGTGGAGGAAACAGTGACTGTCAGTATGGTTTATATCGAGCCCAATGCAGCAGAACCCACCCAGGACTCCACCAAAGATTTCACCCCCAGGGTGGAGACAGCCACGGTCAGAGAAAAGGCCAGGGACAGCACACCCAGGAAACCATTCAGAACAGAGGTAAGAAGCACAGCCCGACTGATGCTGGGTTTTTAAGTCTGATATCGCTATGGAGTTAATGATACATCGTGTAATAAAATTTTCTACACACAACCCGTGATATAAACATATTTGATAATGTTCCCTTAAATTCTGACAGCTGAAAAATAAACGTGTCACTACTCTCTGGTGGACAAACTACATGATAGTGAATAGTGTTTTAAATAGTCAATTGATTAAAGTATCCAAAATTTGATTAATTGCATAATTGTCCATAGCTAATCACAAATGAATCACACATTTTTTTATCTGTCCATAATGTACCTTAAAGGGAGATTTGTCAGGTATTTAATACTCTTATCAACATCGGAGTGGACAAATATGCTGCTTTATGCAAATGTACGTATGTACTTATTATTGGAAATCAATAAACAACACAAAACAATGACAAATATGGTCCAGAAACCCTCACAGGTACTGCATTTAGTATAAAAAATATACTTAAATCATAACATGGCAAACTGCAGCCCAACAGGCAACAACAGCTGTCAGTGTGTCAGTGTGCTGACTTGACTATGTCTTGCCCCAAACTGTATTTGATTATCATAAAGTGGGCATGTCTGTAAAGGGGAGACTCGTGGGTACCCATAGAACCCATTTGTATTCACATATCTTGAGGTCAGAGGTCAAGGGACCTCTTTGAAAATGGCCATGCCGGTTTTTCCTCGCCAAAATGTAGTGTAAGTTTGGAGCATTATTTATCCTCCTTCGCGACAAGCTAGTATGACATGGTTGGTACCAATGGATTCATTATGTTCTCTAGTTTCATATGATGCCAGTATCTTCACTCTAGCTTTAAAACTGAGCCCGCTACAACCTCCAAAATATCAATTTTGTTAATGTGTTAAAGAAATTAGTGGCGTTAGAACGAATTTGCATTAACACGTTATTATCGCGTTAACTTTGACAGCCCTGAAATGTATATGAAACTTATTACGTTATCACATCCACAAACATTTTCAATTCTTACCATATGCTTTAGGTAAATAATATTAAAACGTAATACAATTTAGTCATTTATTTATTCATGGTGATTCATTTGTAAATATCCTGACTCAACAGAGAGCGACACATTATCTCAGTATGTCTTCAGCTGACCCAGTATGTCATCAAATCCCCTGTAATACCAGGAGCCATGAGGTTGCATTCATGATAGAGATCAAGTGCTCACGTCAGTTCTCAGTGTTTTCGCTCCATTGCAAATTATGGAGGATTACATCTCTCTCGGACATAATCACATATTCTGGACCCATCCTAGATCTCACTTGTGTGGGATGCACTCTTACTGTACCGTTCTGGATACTACATCTGTTTCGGATTAGTCGTCAAGGTCTCAACCCCCTTAAGCCAAACCTACCTGGCCCAGTTCCATTTTTTCCCTCTATTGCCTCTGTCTCTGCTCCTCTTAGCCAAATGCACTGGCCCAGTTCCATTCTGGTCTTTTGCCCCCTTTTCTAGTGTTATTGGAAAAAGCATGGGCCACATGGGCCCAGATCCATTCCGGATACTTTGCTTCTTTTCCTGGACTCCCAGAAAAACCTCAGGTCCACTGGCTCTGTTTTCATTGCCTACTTTTTTTTAGCCTTTGCACTAATCTTTTTGAGCAATCTGGATTTGTTCCTTTGTTTTATTCTCTGGCTAGCCTCTATAGGTTTCACTGGCCAGGTCCATTTTGGTCTCCATTCTCCTTTGACTGGACTGTCATGCTAAGTGGACTTGTGAAACCCTCACTTTTTTTCTTAAAGGAAAAGTTAATTTTTTTTGGAAATACACTTATTTGCTTTCTTGTCAAGAGTTAGATTAGAAGATTGATACTCGTCACACGTTCGTACGTTCAATACAAAGCTTGAACCAGCAGTTGGTTAGCTTAGCTTAGCATAAAGACTGGAAACGAGGCAACGGCTATCCTGGCTCTGTCAAAAGGCAACAAAATCCACCCACCAGCACCTCTAAAGCTAACTCATTAACATGTTATATCTCAGTTGTTTATATCTTGTTTGTTGTGGGACTATTTCTTGGCCAGATGCGGTTAAATAGTCCCGCACATAACCCCCTGTAAAACCATAAATTGTAATTTTTAAACATCAGTTTTTGTACAAACGAGATATAACGAGGTGCTGGTAGATGGGCAGATTTTGTTCCCTTTGGACAGAGCCAGGCTAGCTGTTTCCACTCTTTATGCTAAGCTAAGATAACCAGCTGCTGGCTGTAATTTCCTGTTAGCCTGACAGACCTGGATACGAGAGTGGTACCAATCTTCTCATCTAGCTCTCAGCAAGAACTAAGCGTTTTTCATATAATAACGCTATTTCTAATATATAATATTAACAGTGGTGATGAATTTAGTGATTATGCCATAACACCTGAATGAACACAAGTCCTCTAAAGACACAGAGAAGGGATATCAGAAGAACAGAATTTGAAAGTCAGCTGTCAATAAAGCAATTTTGTCTTCTAACCATCCTGTTTTCTTCTCCTCATTCAGGCACCAGTGCCAGTTACAGAGGACATGCAGCGGAACCAGATGACTAGTACGACTAGTGCCCCCGGCTCACCAGGGGAGGCCATCGAGGTCCGCACTGAAAACCTCTTCCAGAGGACAGAGGTGTTGGCAGGTATGTGTCATAATAAACCGCAACAGACATCAAACCACATTGGAAACAAAATGTACAAAGAAAGATATATCGGCATGTACTGTACTATTAATTTAACTCCAATTTGTGTTCTAAATGAGGTTAATATTTGGAAATCGGTTTGATGGAATAGTCTTCTTTTCCATCAGAGGTGATGCTGAGATCTGGTTTATGTGAAGCTGAGACCAGAGATGATGAGTGGCTATCTTAATAGGAATAGTTCCACATTTTGTGAAATGTGCTTATACATCAGACTGGGTACTTCGCAAAAAGGGAAAAAAAAACAAAGATCCCATAGACTTCAATGCAATTTCACGTATGTTTGGATTGTAATTTTGTAATTTTTATCTCTTGTTATACAAACGTTTGTTTTATACACATGTCTAATTGATCGCCGCCATGTCCCTTCGGTCTTCCCTCGTCCAACACAGTGGCCGGATATTGCTTATCCAGACATCTCTACATATTTGATTGAATCACGCCAGGCTAAGTGTTGTCTGTAAATAACCAACGTGTTAATAGCCAACTGTTTGATATATAGGCTGAGATCTGGTTGGAGATTACAGTCTGATGCTGCTATAACGTTACCAGCATCATTTAGTGATTTACCACTCTGACAGTGAATATTAACGTATCGTATGTGCCTCGAATCTCAGTGTGAAAAGCCTCGGTTCACCAGCTACACAACAGCTTTTCATCATTTTCTCATCTGTGACGGCGAGTTTCTTTCCCCCAAAAGGGAGTGCAGCCTCGGCGACCATGCTGGTCTGGTCTGTAGCTTGGAGCCATAAAATCCCTCTATTATATCTTTTTTAGGACACGGCAGGGGAAGAAATCAGAGATCAGCGTTTTTGGATTTATTGTTTGTGCAACCAACTACACAGCAACTCTTCAGCATAGCGTTATTTCTACTAGCGGTTTGTGTAAAGTAGAAGTTTGGAGACACGTTTCAACTTCTTCTGTTTACGCTGTTCCCGTCTATGAGGGGATTGTTTTCCCCCAAAAGGGGGCGTAGTCATGCGAGCCAACTCTGGATGACGTATTGCCGGTCTGATGTATTAGCCTTCTCGTTAGATGAAAAGATTAATACCACTCAGTTAGTGAGCTTTAGAGGTGCTGCTAGGCATGTAATATTACTTTTGGACAGAGCAAGGCTATCTCTTTCCTCTTGTTTCCAGCCTTTATGCTAAGCTAATCTTTAGCTAGATATTTATTGTACCGAGAGTGGTCCCAATCTTATCATCTAGCTCTCAACAAGAAAGCTTATTTACCAAATGTCAAATTATTCCTATAATATATCATCCCGGAATGAAATTAGCCTTTCAGTTTGACGCTCCACCCGTAGATTCCCTGATGCATTTTGGGAGCGTTTATTTAATTTGCCATCTAATGTTTCTCAAATTCTCACAACATGTCAGCATATTTCTGGTAAACTTGAAAAAGTCCAGGAAATATTTTCCCTAATGTCTCCCACCTAATGCACTTCCCAAAATAATTATTTTTAATAAACTCCGTCTGCGTCCCTCTGTGGGACCTTGCAGAGTTCACAGCATTCTGGGTGTTTCAAGCGTATGTGTGTGTGTCTCGCTTTGAATACATGAAAGAGGGGCGGAAGGGGAAATTATCCGACTCGAAATCACTGCGCTCTCTGATGCCGTCTCTCTTCCCCTACGCGTCTGAAGCGAACATTGATTGGCACCTCACTTTTACTTTGTTGTGATATCCATCTGGTGTTGGCAATATGCAGAAACGGCATCAACAAGGACAAATCAGGACAGCATCAGTTAGACGAGAACTCGGCTCACATCTCTCTAAGCTATTGATGCTCTCATTTCATCTTTTGCACATTGTTCCAGGATTGTGATAGAGAAAACGAGCATTGCCAGTAAAAAAAAAGGCCTTTAAAAGTATATATATTACACCTGGGTCACCGCTCATCTCTCTTTTCTTGCCTCGTCTACCTCAATTGCTTTACCCTTCTTCTAGATTATAACCATTACTCTTCATCTCCCGCATGATTTCTATAAAAATAATTGCCCATAATCTAATTTTAATTCGCTCTGCATTAAGTTACGGCGTCCTGGAGCTCAGCAGCTGGTTGTGTGCCATGATCTTTACCCATGGGGCCGTGGGGCCAGTCAACATGTGGCAACCTAAAGTGGAGCAGAGGGCAGATTGAAGCACCAGGAGAGACCCTAAACAGATTAAGATGCTATAAAGAACCTCACACAGACATAATTGGGAGGGAGAGTGAAATAAACCCATGTGGCGAGTTAGGAGCATTAGTGAGGAGAGTCAGGGTCATAGCTGGAGGGGGTGGGGGGCGTTTCTTAATACATGGGTGGATTTTATTCAGATTTCTCCTGATGTTAGCCCATTGGTTTACAATGTGTCTTTTACAGGAAGTTTAGACATCCACATCCAAAAAGATTCTACCGTTGCTGGAAAAACAAACTGCAGGCAAAAGTCAGAGGAAAGGTCTGCACACTGTACCGATAGCCTCAAGCAAATTCAATTTAACAGAGCGAGGTTTCGATCTAACGGAGACCTTTTGTCAGGCATTGTCAAATAACCTTCAACATAACAAAACAAGTTGTTACAAGAGTCCAAAACAACAAATCAAACAACTCAGTCATGGCACACCTCAACATTTCATCCGTTGCTCTTCTGGTGTCCTCCCTTAAAGAGGACCTATTATGATTTTGTGCTTTCTCCCTTTTCTTTAGTGTGTTATATAGTTTTTTTTTGTGCGTGTAAAAAGTCTGCAATTGGAGTTACACTCCCCTACAGAAACACTGCTTCTGAACTGCCTGAAACGCCTCGCTTGAAGGCCCGCTTTTACTTCTGGAACTTGGTGATGTCACCAAGTAACACATTTGCATAATACCTGTGTAGTGGCTAGTTTGACAAGCCCTCAAACAAAGCTAGTTAGAGCGGAGCTGGAGTGGAATCCGAAGAGTTTGGTTTGGTTGACCAATCACAACAGAGAGGGCCAGCTGACCAATCAGTTGGGAGGGAAATAAAGCATTTTTTTAACATAATAACCAGAAGAAATCCTCGGAAATGAAGGCCCTTTTGGCTTACAATGGGGTAGATAAAGGAATTAGTTCAAGCCATGCTGGACTGATTGTTGTTTGTTTGTCCCCTTTGGATTTATTGGCCCGACTGTTAAGCGATGGAACCAATTCCATCATCAGCTTCTTCCTCTTAAGCCCCAGTCGGCAGTCACTGATTGGAATACAGACCGTGTCCAATCAACCACCATTGGGACAACACAGGCCACGGCTATGTGTACCAATCCACGATGGGAGACTTAATATCCCCTAAATGGAACACTAACTTTTAAACTCACCAACAGAACACACATTGGGAGAAGTGAAATGAACCACAGAGAATAACTGACTGTGTATCTCTTGAGACAAATTGAGGGTTTTTTCCATTGACGTGAAGTAACTGCATTGATTTCAACATTCGGCTGGGACGGTTGCCACTTGGGTTTCGCCACATTTAAGCCCACAATATTGGTAATTTGCTGGGGAATTGCATTAGTATAGAAACGTGTTGCAACAATAGCTGAAACGGTTGCTAAAATTAACTGTGTCGTAATTGATTGCACAAGACACAGTTCATCTCAGACTGTAAGGAGGCGGCTCAGTTCATGAGAAGTGCTTTAAAGGGAACGTATCGTGCTCATTTTCAGGTTCTTGCTTGTTCTAGTAGAAATCCAAAATACATGTGAACAGGCTTTAATGTTGAAAAAACACAGTATTTTTCTCATACGGTCTGTCTGAATATACCTGTATTCACCCTCTGTCTGAATGCTCCGTTTTAGCGCCTCCCAAAACCTTCCCAAAAAAGCACAGTCTGCTCTGATTGGTCAGCGTTTTCCAGACTTCCGCATCTGAACTTTCGCTGTCTTCACAGCGTCACTGCAGCCAAGGACTGTGTGTGTGTCAACTACACAGAGTTTAGCCGCACTTTTACCAGTGACTGTATAGTTGTGACATCACAACGGCTCGTTTAAAGGCACAGTTCCTGAATATGGACTGTGTGCATTTCTCTGTGGATTGAGCATTTTGTTTAGAGCTGTCAGCGCGATAATAACACGTTAACGCAAATTTGTTTTAACGCAACTAATTTCTTTAACGCATTAACGCAACTTGCGATTTTTAGGTTGTAGTGGGCTCAGTTTTAAAGTTAGAGCAAAGCTACTGGTATCATATGAAACTAGAAAAACATAAGGAATCCATTGGTACCATCCATTTATATAGCCCATAGACCTGCTTTATAATTTAAATATTTTTTACAATATGGTACCTTTAAGGTCTCATTCTCCAGGACACACAGTAGACATTGATTTAAGTTTCCGAGCATTGACCGTTACCTTGCCTTTCTGTCTCCGCCTCTCTCAGCTGTCATCGCAGGCGGCGTGATCGGCTTCCTGTTCGCCATCTTCCTCATCCTCCTCCTGGTCTACCGCATGAGGAAGAAGGACGAGGGCAGCTACGACCTGGGAGAGAGGAAACCCTCCGGCGCAGCCTACCAGAAGGCCCCAACCAAGGAGTTTTATGCATAAAACCATCCCGTCATCAGATCAGCAAATCGAAGAAGTGACTGTCAAAAAACACGCAGTCCACGACAAACAGCAAACCTGTTCAAACACAACAACAAAATGTTTTTCAAGATGATTAAGGAAAAATAGCATAAAGGAAAGCTTTTGCATAGAGTATTGTAATTAAGACCTTTTCTTTCTTCTTTTTAAAAAAAAAATGAAAACCAAGCATTTCTCATTTTATGGCAAATCTCAGTGTATTTAAACATTTTGTGTATTATTTGAAAAGGCTGAAAAAATGAAAAACAGGATCTGTAAAGGCGAGGAAACTAATCGCATCTGTCTTCTGTCAAAGGAGCGGTTTCTAGTCGCTGACTACTTTTAACTGTAGCAGTATGTTATTTGTAAAGAAAAAAACAATTTAAAAGTGGAAATAATTGAATATAATTATTCTGTATCAATCCTACTTTCATTTTTTTTTATTTTTATTTTGTCCTAGCATGTCTGTTGTTGATCTCTAAAAGGTGTATTACATTAATTTATCTTTTCTCTGATGTTAAAAAAAAAAAAATGCCTTTGTAGTTTTGATGAAGCTCTTTGGTCTTCATATTAACGCTGTTTAACGGTCAATGTAAATGTCCTCCCTTCAGGTTACAATGTTTATTATTTGCTCTCACATCAGTTTTTTTTTTTTTTTTTTTTTAGTCAAACGTGAGCGTTTCATTATGTCTTGTTTATTTGTTTGTTCTCAGTGTAGCCTTTTTTTTTTTTTCTTCTTTCTTCTTTTCAACAGCGTTTTACTTCCATACCAGGAACAGGTCTTTAAAAGATTTTTTTTTTTTTTTTTTTTTTAAATAAGCGCGTCAGGGCTCGAGAAAAATCACAAATCTCGCTTCTGTTTTGTGTCTCGCTGATCTTTCTATTTAAATGCGTTCTTTTTTCGCATTGCACATTCACTGCTTTTCGCTTCCCCACTGCCGTCGTGCAGCTTTGAGCGTGTTTTGGGGTGAAGTTTCTTCTTCGTGGCTTGTGTTTATTTTCCCCCGTAGCTACCCACCTCCCTCTCCAATGTGTCCCCTGAGTTTAATAACTGCACCCGCTAGCACCCTTACATCTCCTTCCCCTCTCTCTCTCTCTCTGTTTGCCCTAACCTCCCTCACTCCCACCTTCTTTTTAATCAGATTGGAGCACAGCCAGTTGAGTTGTCAACCCCCCCTTCACTCTCTTTCTCAGCTACATGGTGCCACCCGTGTAGCCTGGTGTTATTGTCCCTGTCCCAGTGTTGGTGCTCACTGAAGGGCCTGCTACCGCTTGGACGCGAACCCACCAGTCCGGGGCCCGATCCCCACATGCAGAGCACATACCTCTGCACCCGAAAAACCCCCCTCTGGAAACCTATTTTCTCTCAGAGGGATTGATAAATAAGGCTGCACCGAAAATGTGAGACTCCAGTGTTGTGTCTGAATAGTCTTTTACAAGACATTCACGTTGAGGGCTACTCGTGTTTTTCGGTCAGTGCAGGCATTTCAAAAGAGCTTCTGTTGAGAGATGAGGTTGTTTACCAGATTCAAAACCTGAGTTTTAGGTCGCAAAATAGCCACGTAGCTACGTCAAATGAAAACACATGTTACAGCCACATGGCAACAAACAGTCTTTTTTTTTATTCTTATGTTACATGCTCTAAAGAGACGCACGTGTTTTGTCCGGCGGGTTTGTGAAGTTGCCTTTTTCAGCTGTACAGTAATGTGAAGTAGATGCAGTAGATGCCGTCACATCGTCCCACACGAAGCCGTTCATCCCTCGACGTCTCCACCCCTCCGCTTTCTGCCTCCGATCCTTTTTGTCGTCCGCCGCCATCCTCTTCTCCCCATCTCTGTCGTCCGCTCTTGTCATATAGCACCTAAAGGTACTGAACTATACTGAAAAACCCAAAGACTCACAGTATTTCTACTCCCACCATCCATCCTCTCAGACCGACCCCCTCCTCCCCTCCATCATGGCCACATCATGTTGTTTCCTCATTCTCTTTTTCTTCACTTTTAGTTCTTTTTTTTCTCTCTTTCTCTCTATTAGAGACCTGACCTTTGAGTCCAATTGCTTATTAGTATATGAAAAGATATATAAATATATATAAATGTATATTCACAAATGTTTTAAACCTTCAAAGTGCCTACCATTTGGAAATGTGCTTGCTCAAGGTGAGCGGGCGTGTACACAAAGGAGGGGTGTAAACGACTTGACTGGCATTCTGTGAGCATGGATGACTGTAATGGTAACTTTTTTTTAGTCTTACAAAAGCTGACAGTATTGTACCTATAAGTTGAAACAACACTACTGAATAAACATTGTGGCCTAATATCCAACTGCTTGTGCCGTCTTATTTTGAAATTGCACTTGCCCCCCCCCCCGGATCTGTAGATTGTTGATTTACCAAGATATTTAATCCATTAAAAGTATCGACAGATTGAATCACACAGAGCTTGAAGCATGAATCACATCTGTTGCAACTTTAATTAGGGGTCTTTCATCAGGTCTTTTGCAGTTTGTTGTCCCAGTGTGATTTCAGGGGGTTCGGGTGTAAGCAAAAAATGCTTAATGTTCCTTCGCAGCAGCTGAGGGTTTTCTGCTTTTGTCTGTCTTAGATAATTGTAAATTAAATATCTTTTTTAACTATCGGTCAAACAAAACAAGCAAGTTTAAGACTTAAACTTTTTTCTCTATTTTATGACATTAAAGAGGACCTATTATGCTTATTTTCAGGTGCATATTTGTATTTTGGGTTTCTACTAGAACATGTTTACATGCTTTAATATAAAAAAAAAAAAATGCTTTATTTTTCTCATACCGGCTGTGTTGCAGAACCTCTTTTCATCGTCTGTCTGAAACGCTCTGTTTGAGCCCCTCCGAAAAGCCCAGTCTGCTCTGATTGGTCAGCTGGCCCACTCTGTTGTGATTGGTCAACCGAACGAAACTCTTCTGACTCCGCTCCAGCTCCGCTCTTACAAGCATTGTTTGAAGGTGTGCCAAACTAGCCGCTAGGCAGGTATTATGCAAATGTGTTACTTGGTGACATCACCACGTTCCGGAAGAAAGACAGGACTTCCAGCAAGGCGTTTCAGGCAGTTCAGAAGCGAGTGTGGGGGAGAGTAACTCCCTTTGGCCTGGACTTTGTAACTTTACAGACCTTTTACATGCACAAAAAAACTATATATTTATATATATAACACTAAAGGAAAGGGAGAAACCACAAAATCATAATAGGTCCTCTATAAAATGACTACTAAATGATAAATTGATCAACAGATTAGCTGATCTGAATTGAAAACAATGTGATTCAGAGTGGATTTACCCTTCAAGCATTTCTATGATTGGTGAAGTATCTGGAAAATACTTAACGTCCATCTCCCTACATTCATTTGCAATTTGAAGTGCGAAGATAGCCCTTACCAATCTTTTACAATGTTAGTTTATATCAAGAGCATAGGGAACATGACCCGCAGCTCTTAACAGAGTAATATTACTTTTCACATCTAAGCTAACTCTTGGCAAGAAAGCCAAAAAGCATTTTCCCCAACATGTCTAAAACACTGTCATTAGTCAGTTATGACTATCAAAAACTATATCAGTCATGCTGTTCTGTTGTAGTTAAGTTGGCTTTTAATTTATACTGTATAGACCTATTTTCTGTACTACTTTTGAGAAAAGAGTCGTGGGACCTGTTAGCGAGTGTTTTGTAGACACCGCTCGCTCCATGGTTCCTTAACAACTTTACTCTTCTGTTGTGTACAGGTTAGGCAAACAAGAAACATGTTAATTAAGCTTTAGAGATGTTGGTCTGCGGATTGTTTAAACTTTGGACAGCTGGCTGTCTCCCCTTGCTTCCAGTCTGTATGCTAAACTAAACTAAGCTAATCGCCTCCTGGCTCCAGCTCCAGACTTCACAGAGTGGTATCAATCTTCTCATCTAAATCTCTGCAGGAAAGTGAATAAACGCATTTCATTAAATCTTCATTTATCATTTGAAATTTATGTGTCAGGCTGTTCTGTTTAAATTACTGTGAGTTTAAACGTATATGTTTTCTATTCCATTATAAATACATTGAGGCAAATATTTCTCCTCTATTAGAAAGTGTTTTTGTCTGAGAAGTTGAAAGCAGACGCCTTGCTTTACGGCTCATTAACTGCTTTTAAAAAAACGTCTCCAACAAAGTGCTCATTTGGTTAATTATTTAAAAGCAAGCCTTTCTTACTATGGTTACCCTAAAGCCCAAAACACCCCAGAGCAGAACTGCCCTCAGAAATAGAGGGGCCTCTTGGTATCTATAAATAGTAGACGGGACATTTAAAATGTAGGGCTGCCTTTAATACTCTGCAGCACATTCGCTCTCTTAACATTACTTAAAGTCTGAGGGGATTATCAATGTGCAGATGAGTAATCTTTATGTGGTTATGTGCTCCACCATATCATTTTAGTGCCCTAATCTCACCCCGTTACAGAGGGAGATTAGAGTAACGGTGGGGATTAATCTCGCGCAGGATTGCACGTCTTGAGTGGAATGAGAAACCAGTGATGCTGACATGAAGCTCTCTCAAGGGGGCGAGTTTATTCTCATTAACGGGTTTATTCATTTAGAGCCATCACACCAGGGCTTGTACCCTAATGCGCTGATGAAGGCGCCGTGTTTATCCCGCTCAGGAGTGGCTGCGCTGCTGGTTAAAGGGGACCTATTATGCTTTTATTCCCTTTTTCTTCACTGTTATATATATATATATATATATATATATATATATATATTGACCAATCACAACAGAGTGGGCCAGCTGACCAATCAGAGCAGACTGTTTCAGACAGAGGCCCTGTTCAGACCTGGCAGCTCCGTGCAAAGCACCAGAATCAAAACACCGCCACATCTCTGACAGAATGATAACAATGACTAGTCTGATAGTCTGTAGATATGTAACCTATAGATAAGATATATTTTAACAAAATACAGTTGTACTGACAGAATACAGTAATGCACAGAAGCCGTTTCCTAACCGCGAGGCAGACAAGCACTCACAGTGACCAGCTGAGTAGGCGTTAAAGTGGCCCAGAACACAATTGCGTACTCACTGCCAAAAGAATGTGACCACATGTGGATGTCTATGCATCCTCAAAGTGACTTGAGTGCATTCTCACCTTAGAGCTGTCCACCTGTGATCCAATCACTCAGGACGCATGTTAATACCAGGTCTGAGCAGGGCCAGAGGGTGAATAGAGGTGCTGAAGCACAGCTGGTATGAGAAAAATTAAGAGTTTTTTGAACATTAAAGCTTGTAAACATGTTCTAGTGGAAACCCAAAATACATAAGTATGCACCTGAAAATAAGCATAATAGGTCCTCTTTAAGAAACGTGCATAAAATATCTGCTCTTTTTGACATTTGATCCATTCTTTTTCGGGAAAAAAAACACCTTGTGATGTTCTCTTTGATGAGAAAGGAGGAGAGGAACATGCGTGCATCAGTGCATAATGTGCAAAGTGTGTGTGTCTGCACGAGTGTGTTAGCGTAACTAACTGTGTCCATCTCCTCTCGTATCTAACCTGAGGGGGGGCGGATCATTGGGAACGGGATAAAGCCACCTCTGGTTCCTCGATATGTTGTTTTAAGTGAATACTCCTCTTTCTACTCCTTTTCTAAGGAATCGGGTCACTATGTTCCAGTATGGTGTGTGATATTTGCCCAGAGGCAGTTTGTACAAGGCATCCCACCAGGATATAGAGCCCATTCAGGGGGGGTGGTGCAGCAGGCAACCAATAGGAGAAGACTTTTATATCGAAGCTGATGCAGTAACCAACATTTCCCAATCTGTCTCTTCCACTCTGCGCAGCTATGTTGCACGTGTTTGCCCTTTTTTAGTCTCCAGTTTGTGTCAACCACGATTTATATGCTGCTTGTGTTGCGTTTAGGTTAATGTGAGGGGCCCAGTATGTGTTTATGTCAGGAGAGGGAAAGAGAGAGTAAATGTAAACCACACTTAGTGAAGATAAAGGTGCTTTTAGACTAACCTTTTCTTCTTTCTTTCACTTTTTTTGCTTTATCTTTCCCTTTGTCTCTTTTTTTTTTCTTTCTCCGCCTTTGTAGCCGCGGAGCTAATTCAATAAAGCTGTCGGCCATCAACTGGTAGTCAGCGCCAAACCATGCAGAAACGTCAAGGAAATGGCGTCCAAGGTAAACAGGCTGTCAGGCCTCATAAGAGCTCATGGCTGGAGACTAAGCCTGGGCCCGACTAGGGTGGACACGTTGCACCTCGCTGACCCAAACACAGAGCTGCAGCGGCATAGCAAGCAAGCAAGCAGACACAACACTGCACTGCACCAAGCCAATGCACAAGCCCAAAAGCCTGGCAACCGTAACTGTGATAATTACAGTGTGATGAAGTTAAAGTTTTAGTCCAAACTCTGACCTCAAGTCTGTATTCTTGCCTGGCGTCGGTCGTAGTTGTCGTTGCCACAAAGCCTCAGTCTCAGCTCTACCAGCTGCAGCCACTTCTGCACGGCAGCTTCAAACAAAGCAATTGCTCTGACTCACAGTGCATTAAGGTGGAAGTGAGGTATCTATAGGTATCAAAGCAGACAGCAGGCTGAGGAGACAGAAGCAAGGTCACATTAAATGAGATTTAACTTCCTGTATGAGTGTCTTGTGGTGGAAAAGGAAAATTGCAACACACCACAGAATAATGTGTGAAACCCAATAAAGGTGCTGCTGATTTTCTCACGGTTGGATGCTCACATGTTCTCTATGACAACGCTAACATGCTGATGTTCAGCTAATACGTTCTCACTTGCCATTCGTCAAATACGTCAGCTTGGTCAACGGCCCCATGCCTCTACATACCCCTCTAGCGTCAGTTTTGCATGTGTCAATTTTGCATGTGTCAGTTTTGCACGGAAATTTCTGCTTGTTATGTGCATACTCTGTTACTCGGTTAGGTTTAGGCAGCAAAAACTATTTGGTTAGGTTTAGGAAAAGACCTACCAAGGACAAAAATATGCTTGTTACGTAGTTAAAGTTTCAAGCTTGAAGAGTTTCATTTAAATAAATGTCTGTTAAAAGACATTATCTAATGCTTGAGCCTATGGCCCACTGATTAAAGTATTGCAATATTTATGTATTTGCAGTATTACAAACTAGGTGTGGTGACATTGCTGGAAAAAAAAATGTTGTATTACAGTTTTTCTGCATTGTATATTCACAAAAAAATGTAACTATGCACACAATTCTGAAAACTTGAAATTCACGTATCAACAAAAATACTCCAGACCGCTAAACTCTGAGCACAATTCCATTGTTTTCAACTCAAAGAGAAAATCCAAATCAACAAGGACTGAAATCTTACCTACGTAACGTTACTTAACTTATGTGCGTAATAAGTCAACGTTGACGAACACCAGTCCCCTGGATGAAAGTCCTGTGTTTTTATCGCTCTTTAGGCTACGTCACCTGACTTCCTTCTTTACTCCCGCCACATAGAGCATCATAGTTTGATGCGTAAGGCCACTGACCGAGCTGTCGTATTTGACAACGACGAACGAGCTGTGTTTAGCAGATATAATGTTTACCGTGCTCATCGTCTTAGTTTAGTGTGTTAGCATACTGTCATTTGCCAATTAGCACTAAACACAAAGTACAGCAGAAGCTGAAGGGAATGCGTTTTTGCGGTCATAAAGTATTGGACAACAAATGTTTTGACCTGATGGCGATGATATATGGAAAGTGAAGGAGTCACCAGAGTTATTATAACTCATCTTGAGGAGGACATGAACGTCTGCACCAAATGTCTGAGCAATCCATTCAGTAGTTATGGAGGTATTTCACTCTGAACTTCAAATGTCAACCTCATGCTGGAGCTAGAGGAAAAGTCAGTAGGATCCATCATCTGGGGACATCCTATATGTTGTAGCCGTTTCAGCACAGTGTCTGAAACAGTTACTGTAAATAGGTGTGTTTCTACAGATTGGATTGATCGGTAGAGGTTGGGGGACGTCCAATTATCATTTCAAAGAAGGAGAAATGAATGGGAAGGAATCCGAGAGCTAATTAGAGCTAGTGTAACTCACCCCTCTCAGCTGAGTACTCCTTAGGATCAGAGGTCTTAGTGCCCAAAGATGCTTAGGGAGGTAAATCATCTAAATGTTGAGAATCTGTACCAATTTTGTGTGGGCTTAATCTCCATCTCCTGTATTTTCATCCCACTCTTTAAAAGCTCCGAGTCATGTATAAAAAAGGGTAATTTGGGTCTTGAGGTTTTAAAGCTTAATGATGCTTTTTACATTAGGCAAGGAAGCATAAACTAATTATGCAACAATTTTGCTTAGTTTGGATGATCCACCGGGGAATTTCAACAATTTGAATTCCTTGGTTGAGAGTATAAACAGAGCCGGCCCAGGTTAGGAGCGCAACGCCCCGGCTGCTGTTGTAAGTTGCTCGTCGAGGTTGTTTCAAACATTAAGCAATTAAGTCATCATTGCCGCGTAAAGAACGGCACATTTGGGGATGGAAGAAGAATGTAATGACTAGTGCTAAGTAACACATTCAGATAATGAGAAAAGAGGTTTTGCAGCACTCTGTTCCAGCAAAACAAAAAACTAACATGATGCAGAAACCAATCAAAAAGCCACAAAATAACATGTTTGAGAAACAGGATTCTTCTACTTGTTGTTCATGAAAACCATAAACTGTATGTAAGAAACGGCATCGTCGCCCATTGGTTTGTGGACTGCCATTTTGAAGCGTTTGGCCGTTGCCATCTTGGTTTTTGGAACCAGAAGTGACACGAGAGGGTGGAGCTAAGTACAACCGGAAGCTGAATGAGACATTTTTATAATAAGTAATGCACCTATTTTAATAAGTCCTATAAAAAGAGAATGAGACGTCATGATTGATAGCTAATAGAGAGAATTTATTTATCTATTTTTGTTAGTTTTATTTATTTGTTTATTTTCCTGCCTATCTACTGCTCACCACTGCAGTCCAGCAGGTGGCGATAATGCAACTTTAAGCTGGTTTGCCAGCTGCAAATAAACACCAAAGAAGAAGAAGATGATGATTGACAGCTGTGATTGACACCTACTCTAATTGAAGTCGTCTTGAGCTGGAGCCACTGGAGTTGCACAAGAGAAGAAATGTATCTTTGACTTTCTAAAACCGTCACCAGAGTGTAATAGAACTGGTACATTTGATCATAAATGTAGTTATAGAGATATTATGGTTAGTTGTTGTGTCTTTCTAACGGCACGTCCTTGTGTGGACTTCACCACTTTATCCACAACAAGCTGCACTGTTTAAAGACTATTTTCACCTGTCAGTAGGATGAAAGCTGGAATCAGAGCATCATCACACAGACTGAACTCTTTGGCCCTGCTCTCTCTCTCTGAAAGAGACCATAATGAAATCACTTCAGTGCTTCAACACCAAGCCTCAGGTCTCAGTCTCCTGCTGCTGGAATCATCACAAAGTAAGCTCATTTACCATTTCTCTACTGTAGTGGCCTGTTTCAATGTTAGCAGGTACTGTGTTGAGTGTTCAATTGGATTTTGTGCTGATTGCTGCTCTCTCTCTCTGTGTGTGTGTGTGTGTGTGTGTGTGTGTGTGTGTGTGCCAGGCTATATTCAAGTGTCATTTTTAACATGTTTTGCTTTTGTCCATCAGTCCATCTTGTTGCTAAATAATAATTAATGTGCTGCTAAAGACATGTACTTCCAGAGGACAGATGGTAATTTTGTAATGGGTTATGTATGAATAATTGTGATGTGTTTTGTTTTTTTGTCTGATGGGTCTTACTTGTCTGTCTGTCTATGATAACAGTATGTCTATTGTATGTCTCAAACTGAGCTGCCTATGGATGCAAAATGAATATCAGTGCAAACTGACAATAAAGTTGTATTGTATCGTATCGTATCGTATCGTATGTTGGTACCGGTGTATCCTACCACTATCCATGCTATTGATGCTGTTGGTCTGTCAGCTGTGTGTGTGTGTGTATTATGTGACTGCAGTGCCAGGCTATGTTCAAGTGTCATTTTTAACGTTACTTGGCATGTTGGTGCCGGTGTATCCTACCTCTATCCAGGCTAAGTGATGCTGATAATGTTCATCCTGTTGGTGCTTGTAACATTACCTCTGATGATGATGATGATGATGATGATGATGATGATGATGTACAAGGCTTGTATCACCTCTTCCACACCAATGACCAGGGTCGGACCAGGGTTATCTGACCCATGTTGAACCCTTCTTTTGTCAGTTCAACCCGGGTTAATCCCTGGTCGTGACAATTCAGATGCGAGCTGGGTCACAATCACAACCCGTGAGCAATGCATACCAATTAGCAGAGGTACTGGAAATGGGCGGGGGGGGGGGGGTTACAGGTCTGGAGGATTACAGAGAGAGGAGGTGATAATGGTGCTGCACGGTGGTGCGAGGTGTGAGGCACTGTCGCCTCACAGCAAGAGGGTCGCAGGTTCGAATCCGGAATGGGGCCTCTCTGTATGGAATTTGTATGTTATCGTGGGTTTTTCTTCGGGTTCTCCGGCTTCCTCCGACAGTCCAAAGACATGCAGGTTAGGTTAATTGTTGTCAGCCCTGTGATAGTCTGGCGACCCGCCTTCACTCTGTCAGCTGGGATTGGCTCCAGCACCCCTGCGATAAGCGGTTACGGATGATGGATGGATGGATGGAGATGATAGTGGCATCATCATGTGTGCAAGCACATAAAATGTCACAGAATGATGCATGTTTTTGCAATCATATGGTGTAAATATAGAACATACAGCATTTTTACCTTTGTAAAATTGTATACTACATTGTATGCTCCATGTAACACATTATGTCATACTGTGTTACATGGAGCTGTACCTCATGTATGCAAAACCATACAGACAACATACAGAGTTGCAGTATCTTTTTTTCCCTCTATCTAAAGCACCCATTTATCATATACTAGACTACATTGTGCTCTCCAATATGATAATATGCATTTACAAAATGATTATAGAGCTTCTGAAGTATATGTAAATGTATATTTCACTCTCTCTACCATCCCAGTAAAGATTTGCTTTGTATAGTAGGGCTATTAAAGTGTTTTTCTGCTGGGTATGTAGCAACTGTTGGATAATGGAAGAGCTTGTCCAAATGTAATCAAATGAGTTTATATTTCATTTAGTTTGCTAATTGCTCGATAAAGTAATGAACTAGGACTGGGTTTGTTACTTTATAACAGATGGGACAGACGACAGATGGATCTTTTTTTGCAGGTTTATTTGGAAAATTAAAAAAGTTAAACAAGGTAACGTTACAAATAGCAAATGTGCGAACATGCTTTTAAAAACAGATGTGCTCACAGCTGGCGGTACCATGAGGTGGTCGACTCGCACGGTGTGTTTCTGTTTCTGTGTGCAGCGGGCGGATGCCTCTCCCATTCAGCAGCCTTGTTTTGTTCATGTACACTATGTTGTCCCTCACCGTCCCGTCATCTACCGTTTAACTTCTTCCTCACCGTGAACGGCCAGGAGCATCCCGCGCCTCGATGTCTTGCCACACATTCATCATGTTAAAATCGTGTGTCGTTCACCTCCAATGTATCTGAAAACATCTCTGCTGCCGTTGCACCGTTTGTTGGAGCTACGGCGACCTGTGACAATTGCGTTACGACTGTGCGCCCCCCATTTGCAACCAAATAGGTTTGTCCTGCCCAAGTTGTTAGCGACACTAGTGCGTGCCGCTCACATTGAAATCGACCCTGGTCCGACCCACCTCTCAACCTGGGTCGCAAAGCCGATTCGGTCAACGTGGCTTAACCCTTTCAAACACCCAATCAACGCTGGTTCAACCCTGGTTAAGCCCTCAGTGTGACAGAGGCATATGATGAAACTGTGGTGCGTTCAGGCGAATGCGTTTCAGAACCTATTAAGTAACCTAGGATTGGTCACCTGATTTTCTCTGTGCTCTCCCACGCTGTGATTTTCGCCCATGCCACTATCTTTTTGTCTGCTACACTGTTTCTGACACAAGACAGACTGATAATAGATTTTCCTCTCATTTGTAATGGAACACAGGCAGCTTAATCATGTTGAATAAGGACACTTTTCAAAGAGCAGAATTACGTCTTGATTCAGTTTCATCCAATTTTCAGTCTACTTTCCTGAAGGTCGATGTAATTTAACAGGCTAGATGAAGGATTGAAGGAACGAGATGGTATTGAGAGCTCACAAGATTGACCTCATGCCCTTTTATTATGCATTTATTTTTTAACATTTTATCCTGTAAAATTAAAACTGATGCCTCCCACGTCATACACAATTAAATTTCATGATTGCACCGATTTATTTTAATAACCTTGTATATTTTGTTGATACAAGACACTGAATCAGCCTTTTGATAAGGAGTAATGAAATGATTAAGATTAATTTGTCAAGGTAAACGCTATAGTTTTACATCTTGTGAAGCACGCAAAGCATATTGTGAGCACATAATAGCGCGTTTCACCCCAAAGGATGGCCGCTCCCTAGCTCTGACTAAACATGTTCTGCTCGGTTGTTCAAACAAAGCTGAAGTATCATTTTCAACAATGTTCATAAAATTGCAAGCCAATAAAATCTAAACATTCTGCTCCAAAACCTCCAGCTGTCCCACTTTTGCTGACATGATTTAGAATTATTGGCATGAGTCAGAGGTGCAACTACACAGACTCTGAATGTGGAAAAGCTCCCAACAAATACTCAGCTCTCGTACCATTAATCACAACCCGGCAGGACATAAAAATGAGGACATATTAAACCTCTAATCATCTGAAATATCTCATTTTGGCACTCATGTACAGCCATGCAAGCATCTCTGAGAGGCAGTACTTTGAGCTAAATGTCAGCATGCTAACATGCTCTCAGTGGCAAAGCTAACATGGTGATGTTTAGCAGGTATAATGTTGATCGTGTTCATCTTAGTTCATTTTAGTTCACCAAAGTTATTACAATTCATCCTGTGGGGGACGCACAATTTGTACCAAATTTCATATCAATCCATCCAATCGTTTTTGAGACTCTCACAAACCACCAGAAACAAAAGAGGATCGCTATAAAAAACTGTGGAATTGCTGGTGGGATACCGCGTGATACAAAACTCTGACTGGTACAATTTAGAAACGGCTAATATAACCTTCCACACTCACGACAAACTCAATTTCAGGAAACGACAAGCTGCTCACTTTGCCACTTAATCACAGAGTTTCTTGATTAAACGCTGACTGATAATGAATGCCAATGCGCCACCTTGCTTCCTCTTGATAGGATTTGGAAATCACGCCATTCCCTTAGCACTCTCATATGAACACACACACACACACTCACACTTCTCATCTTCCCCAGCTATAGCCTGCAACATGATATTACCATCATTTCATTTAAATGCAGCCCGCTCCTTGGAGGTCCATTGAGAGGAAAATGGAAGTTTTGTTTTTGATTAGAGCGCCCGTGATGGGAACGTTTATAACCATTATATACTAATTAGATCTGAAGCCACGGGGAGGAAAAGTCATATGGATTTGTGCTCGGGAGCCCATGGGAAAAGCTCCGTTTTCTGGGACTGGAATACTTACCGTGGTGATGGTTTGAATTACGTTTTTTAGTAGTGTTAAGGCCACGTAACATAGACGCCATCTGCACTCATTCACTTTTCACTAAATTGAGTATTCGGTGTGGCAGAATCTATGCAGTACAGTGAATGATTTCAGACACATTTCCATACGGTTCCCGTAAAGATCAAAGCTGAAGAGGAAAAGTTGAGTTTTGACGTTGAAATGCATGATTAGCGTTATAATAAATCACACATACATTTCAATGAGGAAGTTCAGTAAAGTCACAACATGCTGATCCCATCGTATTTTGTCTCTTTTTATTGTTTGATGATATATTCATCACAGAAAGCGTCTACTCTTCAGTCGCTGAACTCCGGCAGACCTTTTCGAAGACCTGGCTTTGCACTGCTGCCTTTGTTCTCCTAATCATTGCAGCGCTGTATGATGAAAGCCTCATATCTCCAAATAAATCAGCTTTCTAGGATGTTAAGGGGGCAAGGAAGGGGGATGTGTCTTTGAAGTCAAAGCAGGGAATGATGTACACTAGCGTAGTAGCCAGACGAACTATTTGTTAATGCTTAAATTACTTTGTTAATCACTTATTCGTAGCGATGGGAAGAAACCGTCCTGATGGCAGCAGTCGGTGGCAGCTGTGCTCCGGAGGAGTCCCCGTCACATTAATCTGCCGGTGATGGATGCAGCGATGCGTGTCCGACACTGCAAGCCACTACTGTGAGGCAAGGATGTTTTTGGCGAGGACAGAATGGACAGATCATTAACAGCCGGGGCTCCCTGTCTGTTAATGATCTGGTCTGTCCTCCCTGTGGTTAAAAGCTGCAGAGAACCTGTGGAGCTGTGGAGATGCTGCGCTCTGTCCACAGGTGTCCACAGCATTCAAACCACCGTGGCTGACGTCATGTCTACATAGAGACTACCACCTGATGAGCATCTGCATCCAGACATAATGAGCCAGATTTGGGCTTCAGTATGTGGATATGCCATCGAAGAGTAGAGAAGCGAAGAGACGAAACTCCAGTGCTTTTTGTTGGTACTATGTTAGCGCTGCAGCCATTTTGGACTGAAAAAGCCAATGAGTCCATAGCCATGAATGTATAAAGAGACGTCTGTAAATCAGAGGATGCTTTTTTTTTTAGGTAAATCAACTTCCCAGCATGAACCCTTTAATAGCATTTAAATCATTATGTCGTAAAAGTTGTCAAATTAACTAATAACTGAATCCAGAGTTATTGTCCTCGGCATAATGAACGTGCATCTGCCACTGAAGGAATTCTGTCTACAGAAAAAAAACGCTTGAGGGCTTTTATTTTGAAATGAAAGCAGGAGTTGATAAATAATCTTTACTTTTTCATGTCTGTGACATATTCTACAAATACAGACATTGAAACTGTAGTAACGTTGCTGATATGATGTCAATATACAGTCAAATGTTCATTTTCACTGTCTGTTGTTGCTGTGGACCACACGCGGAACCTCGAATCTCTAGAAGAGAAGCAGCTGACACGCAGCCGAGCCGCGCGTTAGCCGCTCTAACCTGTTAACATGGACGCTGAAATAAAAGACAACAGGTTCCATAGCCGCCACGCGCTGCTCACGCGGGCGGTCTGGATAGGCCGTCATAGCAGGTAAAGTTAAAGTCTTTGATAGACTGTAAACTATGTGTAAACATGTGAGTATAAGTATAAAACAACGTCTGTGCCTGAGCTACTGCAAAGCTGTGTTTGTAGCCCCGAGCTGATAATAAAGTGTATATCTTTTAATCAAAATTGTTACCTGAAGCAACTGTAATGCATTACATCAATAATATATGTTGCCAACCAGCTTTGATGCCAGCATTCCTTTACTTGTTATTAGTGGAGCTGACAACAAGCTCTTGAATCGTATATCCAAGATGCTACCGATGACAGGAGAACCTGAGCAAACATTCAAGTAGTGATGCAAAAAATTGGCTCCTGGCAATACAGCTATTCTCTCATTAGGTCCTGTCTCCGCTTTTACATCTCTCTGTCAGCCCTTCCATCATGGCTACTGATGCATTTTCATCATTTGTGACAGACGGGGTCTCTGCCTGCACAGGAAGCTTGTTGTTTTTTTGTTATTCCGCCTGACAGATGTCCACGCTAGCATGTCCAATCAGACACTTTTCTTTTTCCTTTGATTCGCTATCTGTAGACTGAAGTGTGCGCTCTCAGGAGGATTGCACTGTGTGTGTGTCGTCTTCATCCTGCTAATGATCAGCTGTGCTTCTCCCTGAATTTTTTTTCCTCGACATTGGTGTTTATTTCGTCATGACATTGATTGGACCTGATTTGTTCAGTGCATGTATGAAAGCAGGGATCAAACGTATCAGCAGCAACAAACACATGTAATTTAATTTCAAGCTGGTCATGTATGCAAAATCTAATCAGAAATATGGGATTGTTAATTGACAGCCCGGGCAGAGAATTTTTAAACATGGCTATTAACATTGTACTCTTGTGTTGCACGGTATACCGATACTATTAAGGTATCGCAACACCTTGTCGTTAAAAACTACACAATACCCTGTTTTATTAGTACCGATACTTTAAGAATGACAATGTTTTGATACGAGCCGTGAGTTGCGTTCATGTGCGACCGCGGGGCCGTGTGTGTGTGTGTGTGTTCAGCGCCCTGCTTTAGAGTTACTGTGGTGTCTTCCTGATTTTAGCAGCTATTCCCTCATCAACTTCTGACACAACTTCATCTGAATTTATTATCGTTTTGTGGGTTTTGCTTAGGAAGCCTCTTGCTGTCTACCGTGCTGCAGTACCACTCTCCACCTTAACTGTTACGAAAGCGGTGGCGCTATTTTACAAAAAAAAGTGTTCAATAAACACTAATTAATGAGTGATATCAAAATCAGAAGTACATTATCGATCCCTGGGGGTAAATGTTTTTACATTTTATAATAAAAATATACAGTATACAAACATAGAGAAGTTATAAGAAAACTAGAAATAAGAATGGAGATGAAATATACAGTAATTGTGTACACATTATAAAATATAAATGCAAAATATTAATTAAAAAATTACTTTAAATGTCAAAGAAATCACAAACTCAAGTATAGGTGACATCAGTTTACTGCATATCTACTGTATTTAATTGTTTTAATTAATAAGTTTTTACTTTTTAACATTTTTAATTAATACAAAAATGTAAGTTCCATGTTTTGTCATCTATTCCATTAGTTTTCTTGATGTTTTAGAATTTTTTCGTGGTATCGTTTCAGTATCGGTATCGAGATATTTAGGCAGGGTATCGTATCAAAGTCATAATTTTGGTATTGTGACGACACTATTGCACGCAGCACTTTTTATAATTTTGGATTGTTTTAAAGTTTCACATCAATTTCACAACTCTTAAGTCCCAAGATTGACTTTTTGGGAACACCGCCTTTTCATGTGACAGCTGATAAGTTATGTGACACATCACCCCGCCACGGCGGGCTTCAAACGCTGCGAAGCATTCGCCTCTGTTTCTATTCTGATTCTTCACTCAAGCCTGCGCACACCTTTTCATCTGTCTCTGACTCAACCATTCAAGCCGTAAAAAGAAAGAAGAAGAGCGCAAGACAACATCGCTGATTGAGCTCGAGCAGCGACAAAAGGAGATAGATTCTAAGAAAAGACATTGCCCGTTCGACTTCTACAGACGGGGCTCTCTGTCGCCCGCATGGCTGATCTTTCTCCCTTTTGTGTTCTTTTGTCTCTTCTTCTCTTTCACTTGCTTCTCTACCTGCTGTTTTTAATGGCTGAGTGAGTGGAGGCTGGGGGAGGAAGAGAGAGTGAGTGAGACAGACAGTGAAGAAAAGGAGGATGAGGATGGAGGGGAGAGAGGAGAGAGGAGAGGAGAGGGGTGGGCTCCCGTCTCCAGGCAAGGCTTTAATGAAGAGCCTTTGAAGTTTGCTGTGATTGAGCAGCACCCGTGTCCTCTTCAAAAGGGACCAACATCTCTCCGAAGACATGCCGTCGTTTCCTCTGCCTTCCATCTCTCCCTCTTGATTTCCCCTTCTTTTGTCTTTGTCAATTCCATGTGAGATCTTCACCTCCTCTTTCTCCTCTCTGCTTGCAACTGCCTCCTTTTTACCACCACCTCCCCTTTCACCAACCCCCCGTCACCTCCTGTCCTCCTCTGTGATCAGGACATGGATCATGTCTCTACTTAACTAACTGTGGTGGTCCCATCCCGTTAGCTTCAAGACTTTGAAGCCCGTGACTGCTGGACGGGAGGGATGTACGAAAAGAAGAAATGAGTTTGGGTGCTTGCATGTGTGTTACGCCGCGGTTGCCTAGGTACATGCATCTATATGTATCAAAGACACACATTCAGAAACACGCATGCATGCCTCCAGCATTCAGGAAGAGATAGTGATTCCCCTTCACATCATCATCCCGCGGCACTGATACCACTCTGTTATCTCAACAAAGTGGCTCCGTGGGCGACTTCGCCGCCGTCCACCCATCAATCCAACCCTCCTACGCTCTTCCTCCTCTTCTTCCTGCGGGTCATCTTCATCTCTTTGCTTTCTCCTTTACAGAGCCTCTCCATTTACCCCTCCCCCAGCTAATTGATCTATATTCCACCGCGGTGGGCTCCTGCCATGCACAATCTACGACTCCCGCCCGAAGCTATCTATTAAGGCCATGTGTTATCAAAAGGAATATATACTGCGCTGCACATGGTTTGCATTTGAACCGAGGGGAAGTGAACTTCAGACTGCAATATTTCCAGAGTGTGTGGTAAACTATTGTTCTATGATGTCACACACCATTCGACTGATTGACAGCTGGTGGCAGTAATATGCCAAGAAACAGAGCAATGCGCCCGCAAAAAGAAAAGACGGATAGCTAGGGAACATAGATGTAAACAACAAAAAATAGTCTTTGCAATTGCTGGTTAGACCTCAAGGATGTGTTTTGTTGAGAAACACTCAGTGATGGAAAAAGTATTCACTTATATTTTACTTAAGTAAAAGCAGCAATACCACACTATTAAAGATTCCATTGCAAGTAAAAGTCCTGCATTGAAAATGTTACTTAATTCTCTTACAAAGAGTCCCTGTGGACAAAAGCAGTAGTGTTTCCAAGCACCAGACTCCCTTTAGAGAACCTCTCATTTCACTGCAGCAGGGTCTGACAGTTTGCCCTGCTCAGTCCTGGTTCTGGTTCTCCCGTGCCTCCCTTACCTCCAGCGGGCCCAGCAATACGGCCTGGGTCTCCAACAGCATGGTGTCTGTGTTGGCTCCCAGTGGCGACTGGCGGAGCAGCGAGGCGAAGCTCTGCTCCTGGACGGAGGAGGAGCTGCTGCTACCTGGCGCGGAGCTCTCCACCTCCCGCCGGAGCTCCGAATGCAGGTCGAAGGCGGCATCGAAGCCGGATCTGGGTCTGTCTGTGGTGGGCTGGTTGCTGCTGGAGGCACCACTGGAGCTGACCCGCCGGCACCGATGACAAGCATTGAGAATAACTATATAGAAATAGCCAATCTTCTCGCTGATGATCTCGTTTACCTATGTAGGTCATATAGAGGTATCAGTATTAAATTGAGACTGTTTCATAACCGGTTAATCGTTCCAATAACTTTAAGTATAGAGGAAATGTACTTAGTTACATTCCACCAATGGAAACTCTAAATGTAAACATTTGTTTGTTTATAAGAAAACTCCACGGAGTGCTTTTAAATTCAAATGGATTTCACGTCAAAGTTTTAAAAGAAACCTACAGTTCTGCCTCACGCCATTAGTTTAGAAAGAAACTTGCAGTCATGTGCTGTTGTGTTCGTTGGGGCCGAGGCTGGCATGCGTGAATTTAACTCTGGATTTCGTGGAGCGGACAGGAGGCCGGGGACGGTCAGTCAGCCACTGGCGAGCTTAGTCTGTGTGATTACAGCCCCCTTCTCATCCAGGCCCTGTTTTTGCGGCGTGGCCAGTGAGAGATTAATGGGTTGAAAGAAAACATTAGCGCAGCGCTATGGTTCACGCTCACCTCTCTGATTCTGCCTGCTTGAGCGTGCCGCCCTCGCTCTTTTCTCCTCTCTCTCTTACACCATCTCACTTTTTACTCTGAGTTCAGAAACCCTGCATGAACCTGTCTTTTAGTGTGAAGGAGATCTCGGAAGGATGTCTTAATCACAACCGCTCCGGGTCTCGCTACTTAATGTGAAGCTAATCCTGCTATTTGACATTGAATTTTGCATGAATAGTCAAACTTATGCAACCAATAGTCAAATCAAAGCAATAGAAAGTCTTCTCTAAAAAAGTATTAAAGCTCTTTCTACTTGCAAATCTGTTAATGACACCGATTTGAGGTGTTATCTGGCGTTATCGTTTGTGTAACCGGTACCTAAATTGTCTCAGATCACGAGGCACCAGGTCAGTAATACCCTGAATTGCAAAAACACTACACAGGGAGTAAAAAAACTGTCTCCAGGCTGTCTGAAGATTTTTGTAATGCTTCTTTCTTTTCATGTTCTCTGTCTCTTCTCTCTCAGCTGCTCACCGAGGCGGTTGTCTGAGGTTTTGAGTCCTGCCGTGCTGCCTCATGCCTGCAGAACAACTTTGATTGTTAACCCATAAATGATTCACTGAGCCATATTTTTAGGCTGGAGCCGGTTTGAATGATGTATTTTTCAAGTGAGCTGTTCAGTATGTGTCCATAATCGAGTTGGCATGAATATGTCTGTGAGATTTTAACTTCGGGTGCTTTAAAATGTTTTAAAATATTAATTTTACAGCCTTGGTTTTGGCTAATCCTTTTGAAGGCAGGGGTGGTTAAAATAAGGGATTTGAGTGGTAATGTTGTCTGTTTTATGGCTGGATTTTGTTGAAACTATAGTTGACTAAAGTTATCACACAGGCACTTAACCAGTTTGGTGGCTAACATTAGCCATTGTGTACTGTAATCCCATCTGTTATCAAATCTTTCCATACATTGCTCTGTGTTGTTGATTGACACGAGGGGTAATGTACAACGATACATGAGTCATCTGAATTTTAAAAACTCACCACCACGAGTCCTAAAAGTCTGCTCATTTTCTATCATCACAACATGGACCCATGAAAGACAGCTAACGCTAGCTAGACTTCCCTACTTTGTAAAATATGGAGTTACCAATGAGTTGTAATATCATGTATAAAATGAATGAAAAGTAATGTTTTGTATGAATCAGTACTAACGTTAGCAAGATAGGTTAACAAGCGTTCGCTGCTCTATAGAACCAAAAATGACGAAGCGTGAAGAAGCACATTGAGGCTGTTTCTGGCGCCATTTTTGAACGTGGTATCTAGTTCTCCATAATACTTCCATGTTCTAAATTGAAGCTAGTTAGTCTAGCGTACTACTTTACTATCCAAGTGGCATACAAACCTAACAGCACAATAAGTCCTCCCCAGTGGGCAACCGCCGGGTCTGAAAAGTGAAGCCAATGCTGAAGTGCCTTAAAGTTGCATTCTTTCTAACAGCCAGCAGGGGGCGACTCCTCTGGTTGCAAAAAGAAGTCTGATTGTATAGAAGTCTATGAGGAAATGAGACTACTTCTCACTTGATTTATTACCTCAGTAAACATTGTAAACATGAGTTTATGGTCTCAATTGCTAGTTTCAAGTCTTCTTCAATACAGCATGATGTTCATTTAGTAAATTATGATCCCATTTAGAGTCAACTAGACCATAAAGCAGGGGATGCTTTAGGGCGTGGTTACCTTGTGATTGACGCCTACCACGGTGTTTTCCTTGTTTTCATCTCAGACCTCTCGTGTCACTTCTGGTTGCAAAAAAACAAGATGGTGACGGCCGAAATGCCGAACTCGAGGCTTCAGAATGGCAGTACATAAACCCGTCACCCACCCAAATGTTGAACAGAAACGGTACATAACCAACACTGTTTGACCTTGTTGGAAAAAGGGGGTAAACGCCTCTTATCAACGTTGGTAGGCTCTGACCTAACATGATCTTTGACGGGATGTTTCTCTTAGGAAAACACGAGAAATAGGTGGTTTACGGGATAAAACTACAAAGGTAAAATGACTTGAGAAACACCATTTCTCCAAAGCTCCACACAAAGGGACCAAAATGATTGATCTGTTCCTTGTTTAGTTTCCCACCCTGGAGCCAGTATGTGGGCACTAATGTACCTGTCACCAGAACTACGGACCACACTGAAGTCAGACGTCAAACAGAGAACTTTCAGCACAAACAACACAATTACCTGCCTTGCACACACATACACACACATGCGCACACACTCCCCAAACATGTGGAGACCTGTAAGACAAAGTGAAGCCATTCAGCCACGTTTCACGGTAATTGGATGTCTGTGTGAGGAGAAAAACGATTCATGATACAGACGGAGGAGTGGGTTTTCGTATTTAGACCTTCACTCTGAAAAAGGCAGGTGTTACATTTGACGTCTTAGCAGGGAGCCCGTCTTTTGTGTCTTTTTAAAGAGTTTGGGAAAGGGTCTCCATGTCAAAGGCTTTCTGTTGCAATGAAAGACTGATGATTAGTGTAAGAGGGAAGGTTAATGAACCGCTCCTGTCCAAACAGAAGCCGTGGCTTTTAGCTTCTCTGTGTTTTGACTGATTCTCAAATTTTACGTGTGCCCCTTTCCCAGAAACAGATTGATCTTAGAAATTTAAAGCAGTTGAATTTTCACATTTTTTTACGTGTTTCCCTGAGCATTACTTAAGACTGAGTGCGCATGCATGCAGTTAAGAGCTGCTTAATGTCAGATGAGGACTCTGGATACACTTTAATGTAACTTGGCGTATCTGTCTGTGAGCCTTGCTATATCTAATCTAACTATAAAGCAAGGAATCTATGTCTGTCTGTACGTATGTGTGTGTGTGTTCTTCGCATATCTAGAGAACCGTTTATTCGATCTACTTCACACTTGGCGGGTGTATTGCTGGGGACCCAAGGACGTGCTTTGTCAGATTTGGTGCAATTTGGACATGCTGTGACACGTTCGATATCAATAAACTTTGACTAAACAAGTAAACAGCGCTCTGTGCAGCCGTGGAAGCGGGACTTCAGAGCTCTGCAGACTGAGTACAGGCCGCAGCCATTTCCATCAACCTATTTAGATGCATATTATCAATTTGTGCATAAAAAACCTGAGTGGAAACCATGAAAAAATTACTTGAAATATCACTAAAAAAGTTGTTTTTTACGTGTGCTTGAGGTGGAAAAGTTAGTGTATAAATAAAACAAAAATGTGACAGATTTCATGAATAAATAATGACGTTCATAAAGCATTCACTGACGCTTCTTATCAAGAGAATGAAAATAGTGTGAGATTAAAACAGTCTCCTCATGGCTTCACACAGACCTGATACCACCTTCCTCACATTAATACATGAAACAAACAGAAATTGCATATTTACATCCAGTTTTCTATATTGTTTTTCACCACGTCGTGACGTTTTACGTCATCTTGTTGCGCTCTCTTCTTCTGCAGCGGTACAATCGTTTTCTGACTAGAGAATTGATATCATCTACTGATTCCTAATAATCGCACAATGATAGTGCATGGAAATGAGCATTCATTTGCATTTTCTTTTGCCGATTTTCTTGAAATTCGATTAAAATTTGCGATACATTTGGATGGAATTGCAATGGAATTTGATATTTCCATTGCACTTCACTTTTGCTGCTGGATGCAAGGTATACTAACGTTACAATTGAAGTCTTCTTCACTTCCCTGGAGTCATCAAACGTTGAGCGCTGCAAGTAGCACTTCCGGGGGCCAAGCAATCGGCTTGTTTTGTTTCATTTGGGATAGTTTCATGCTCATTCAAGTACCCCAATTACCCCAATTATGAGTCACGTAATGATTTGGGGAAATATTGGGAAAACTGAGTGTTGCACCAAAATGGCTCTTCCCACCGACGTACTGGAGAGGGTGATAATGACAGAAACTGGCAGATCAATTGTTCAATGAATTTGTTTTTCGGTTTTAGTTTTGTTTTCCTATTTTCTCATTTAAACATCATTCATTTTACATACATTTTCAATTAGCAGAGAACATCAGTGTTCATGATAAAGGTATAGACTTAAAGGTTCAGTGTGTAGGATCTGGCGGCATCTAGCTGAACTGAAACTTCTCCTGTGTGTGAAGCGTGTAGGAGGACTACGGTTGGCCGACACAAAAACGTGAACATAGAGGGACCCCCTCCCTATGTATATGATATAAATGGCTCATTCTAAGCTAACGAAAACATGATTCTTATTTTCCAGATGATTTTACAACAAAGAAAACATACTTATTAATATTATATTCCATTTTTGCCGATAGATCCCCCTAAATGCTACTCAATGTTCCTTTAATCCTGAACAAACGCAATGCAGATTTTAGTGCCCTCCTCTCTCATAACATGCCCTTATCCTCCCATGAGTCGATACTTGTTATGCTGCGATCATTGTGTCTTAAACTATTATGCTTTTAGAAACACATCTTAAGATTAATAAAAATGGATTTTTCCAAGCATCTTAGGTTTAAGATGCTACATGAAGCAAGGCCCTATTTCACAGATGATGAGGGGGAAACAAAAAAGCAAAGGAAGGAGCTGAACGTCACTTGAGGAACCACACATACCCAACCACCCCACGCACACTGCCAGACACTGCTGTTTTCCTGTTTTGACTTATTGCTTTGCAATGCACTTTTCACCTCCATAACATCATGAAAAATAAATGCGTGCACCTCTTGCGCAAGGCCGAGACTGCTGATAATCCAGAGAGCTGAAGATGGGCTCCGCACACTTCTCTTCTCGTCGGAGTATATTACTCCTTTTTTCGCAACGATTACTTTGACGAGCGGCAGTAATCGTACGCAATGACACATTTCATAAAGAAGAGCAATGAGATTTGATTGTGCTCCCGGCTTCTCTATTGCTGGTTATTCAGATACGTCGTAGACTTCACACGCTCTTTAATGGCACTTTTTCTGTGTTTTCAGGTACTGAGCGCTTTTCTATTTATGATAATGCATTTCTGAGCTCCCCAGTTCTCTTATTACCCGAAGCTAGCGGTAACGACTGACTGTAAATCACATTTGTAGTGCGGGGAAGAGTGGGTGTTAGAATGTGAATAATCTTTTATTCCTCTGCTTCCATGAAAATATGAATATATTTTTCATCAGATACTCTTCTAATGCTCTGCCTCCGTCTTTGTCTTCCTCCCCTGCCTCCCTCCACTCCTTCTCTCCCTTAGTTGTAAAATCAAGGCAGAATAAGCAAGTCTGATACTCATCACATGAATCTATATTAGGATGCCAAGTTGTTCAAAGAAAAGATCGGCGCTCTAGAGACCTCTCGCTTGTTACGTCAGCCTCCTCTTATTGGCAGTAGATTGTGCGCCATAGTTCAGAACATAAAAGACCAAGAAAAATCCAGATTGTTCTCCAAGAGGGTAAACCGCAGCAGTCATAAATTTCATTTCTGATCAACTCATAAGGTTTGAGGTATGCAGCCATAGATGGATAAGGAAAGTAATATCGTTGCATTATCTATCTGTGCCAACATCGCACTATAAATGACTGACTGGTTTACCATAATCCTTCCAGCAGCAGCAGCAGCAGCCTGAGCTGTCAGGAAAAGAGGAGCTACTGGTGTGATATCACAGCAGTGTGATTAATTATTTGGTGATTGCACTACAGCTGTTTGCTCACCAGCAATGTTCACAATGCTATTATGAGATTCTCTCAAAAGGCATGCGACAAATACTGCATCACAAATCCTCTTTTTATGTTTAAAGCTAATCAATATTTTTATTTTAACAATAAATGACTTAAATGTAAAATGGGCTACTGTTAGTGAAATCCATAGACATAAACCAGTAGATGGGTACAGTTTTATACTCGTTGTAATTGGAACCTATGGTGTCCTTATAATCCTTGTACTTTTCTACCAATACACCAATATTCATTCATTGTTTTGGTTTCCAGCCCAGAACTTTACTGATCTGGTTCACGTCACTCTCTTGGCCGTAGAAGGCAGCTGTTTCCAGCAAAAAAAAAGCTCTAAAAAGCCACTGTACGTGACCCGCCCATCACCACACAGCAGACAGACGTAGTTGGCGACTAGCAGGTGAACACGATAGAGCACTTAGCAGCTTAAAAGCAGGATATTTCCCTCAGGAGATGGCAGAGGACAAAACAGACCTAAAGAAGAGTGAATATTGGACTTAAATATGCCAGGTGGACACAAACATGACTCTGAATAAGTGCTAATGTTACTAGCCTGTTTCTGCTGACCAAAAAAAAACATTATTGCAAGTTTAAGTAAAAGAAATGACAGTTTTTGTGTCACTATTTACTTCGTTTGTCTTGCTTTGTTCTATAAAGTCTGCTGTAACACACAGGACAACTACAGTGTTGTATCTGAAACGTGGAATTTCATGGTACTGTAATGCTGAAGTCACTCCACACAATGACTATTCTGAGCTCAACCTTTCCATTTATGTTCTCAAATGTTATGTTTGGGCCTAGTTACAGATTACTGTTTGTTTTCAGTGAAGAATTGCTCCAGTTGTTATGTTTGGACCGTGACTCCACCCTGAACCATAGCACCAAATCACCTCACCCTCACCCCCACCGCCTTCACATCCAGCTAACTATACCCTTCTTAGAGAAAATTGCATTTCTTGCAAAAGGCACTTAGAGAAAACCACTCCCTTGTAAAGTTATAGTGGTTGCATGCAACTGCTTATAAAAACAGACAGTGGCCTATTAGCACCAAATTAGGCTTTTACACAGTGTTATGAAATGGGGAGGCCGTACACCCGTTTAGTTTTGGCACGGCTAGCTGATATTTAGAGGCAGGTAAATGGCGGTTACACAACATGGTGGTGTTTGTACTGAAATTTGTTTCTTTTTTATTTCCATCCATCTTCACCTTCACCCGTCCACTCTCTGTCGCCATTTGATTAATTGATATTCATCTCCATCTTCGGCCTTGCTTTCGCTCTCGACGCCCACCCTTGACTGGTCCAACTTATACGCATGATGACAACCTCGTCTGTATAATTTGTCAAACTGTGCCTACAGGCCTTCAGATAATGTGTTGGTGTAAATCTGACTCCAAAGGAAAAATAGTAAAACTTTTCCAGAAGCTTTTGTTTATTATCTCTGCCATGAGTAAGCCTATGAAGAGATCATGTGTTCAGTCGTGTGTGCATCTGTCTGTCTGTCCACGGCTAATCTCACATACTACTGGAATATTTTCTGTGCTCATTTATGACTGTGTGCTCAAGGAACTCACGTGGTGGCGGTGATTCAAAATTATTGAAAAACCTTTCTTATTGACAGTTTTATACCGTCATTAACTCCTCTTAACCAGCCGATAGGGGCCGCAAGTGATCAACAACTGCTTCAGTAGCAAAATGGATTTCCTTGCAATCGGCTTGGCTAAAAACTACCCTTACCTACTCACACATTTTGGCCTTTGTCGTGGCTCAAACACTGACATCCATAGTAAAGTTTGGTCTCATTTTGAACCAGAGCATTTGCAGATTAATTCCATACCCGATACGTTATGATCCACTAAAGTTAGGCACGATACAAGATGAATAAATCCCTGTTTCGTAAGGGGGCCGGGAGGGACAATTGAGTGACATTTAACTCACCTGGTGGAGATCTGCCCTCTACTGAGTGCACTTTTATTTTTATTTTGATCGTCACACACGTCCACGATTACAAAATATGCCCTAGTAATTAGCCGTACTTTTTCTTTTTCCTAATTAATGCCAACACATTTTGAATTATTGATTTGTATTGGAAACTTTTATACAGAAAAAGAGATCTTTGTACGCCTGTATGTAAGGTATTAAATGATGAATGAGTCAAGGCAACAAAATCATTATGCACTTGCTCTCTACTTTCAGGTATTGCTGATGAGGATGAAGGTGCAGGAGAATTTGTTTTTATTTTAAACTTGTTGAAATAATCTTACCACACGGATATTTTCAATTACAAAAAAAACTTTGAAAATGTCATTCTTGGTTGACTTGGCAATACCCATTACTGCAATTCTGGGGGCATTTTTTTTATCAGTGAGATAAAATTACAAACAGTAATGCTCGATTACATGCTGCATCATTGCCTGTAAATCCCCTTTGCGTGTGAAGGCAACTTGAATCCCCTGCTGGAATGGCTGACTCCGCCACTAACAATATATAATAGGTAATTACTGAATACAAACACACTGAATGGCTATTACTAAAAAGAAAAATGGAAACCATAAATAGTGTCAAAAACTGGTTTTGACATGAAAATCTTAAGGATTATAACTTTAATGGCTTAATAGCGAAACACATTACTTGATAAGATGGGTATTTTTTAGTGTAGTTTTCACAGATAAGTCAAATGAAAGGATATTTCTTACCCTGACTCCTACTGGTATTGGAAAAAAGAAAATCTGTCACAGGTACTTTGATCTCTCAAACAAACACAACCTTCAACCTGTTTGCTTTCCAAAGAAACCCCTGGTGTAAGAACACCAATAACATTGTACTTTAACCTCCAAACCAGCAGGATCTTAATACAAACCAAAAAATAGGACTACATATTTATTAATTTGACCTCAGCTGCTTTGTTGTCTTGTTGCTTCTTTGGTAGACGTACCTGCTTACTTTACCTTTTGCATTTCAACCAGGTGTCTGAGGCCCACTGCTGAGAGACAGGCCTCATATAAACACACAGACGAGGAGCGGGGTCTATTGTTACCAGAGTGGGGAAAACTGCCCAGGGAGCAGAAAGGCGCCTTTGTTTCTCCTCTAGACAAGAGACGTGGTTGCGCCATCACTTGAAGCACTCCATGTCTGGGCTGCACACCCAACAGACCCTAATAAAGCTCTCAGGTTTTGTGTTACACCCAATCAACATACCATGAGGGTGTTCTTCAGACACACTTGTGCGGAGAGGAGGACGGAGGATGAGTCTCTGCTTCTAGTTTAAAAGGGAGATTCCACTCAAATTAATCCTCTTTCATCTGTGTGTTTGCGTCAGCGCTTCGTGTACAGAGAGTGAGATTACTATCTAAGAGGAATGTGCTGTAAGCTATACACATGCAATACACCTCCTATGGTAAATGCTATAGCTTCATTTACTGGAAGAGAGGTGTGATAACGGTTTGTGGTAGAGGAGACGTCACGCCGACCACCGGTTTACGTGATGTATCTGCATACTGTCACATAAAATACAGCTGTGTTTTCACATCGGGTAATAGGGAAGACTTCCAAAGTGTGTAATTGAGACTCGCTAGTGTTCATGACTGTATGTGAGGATGGGATACACATTAATCAAGAGGAACATAGAGTGCACACACACACACACACACACACACACACACACGATGGTGTACAAATACACACATAGATCTCTGTGGACTCTCAGCATTTTGTAATCACTGCTGCTGTGTGACAGGCAGGGCTAGGGCAGCAGATTTGCGACATGTGTTATGTCACACAGAGACGCTTTCTAATGAGGACGGATGTGATCGCGCTTTGGATCAAATGGAAATACACAAGACTAATGAAGTCTGACATCAGCAAAATCAAATCTGTGTGGTTATTTTTGGACTTTACGCGTACAAAGGATGTCCTTAAAATTCCCTTTCCCCTCTCCCTCTTCTAACTTCAGCTGATTTTCCAATACTACACCCCACTCTTCCCTACCAAGGGTACTCTGAGTCTGTTTAGCACTAGTGCCCACACATTTCTGGGTCCATTGGAGTGTTTTTGGTGTATGTTTTTGTCTGACAAGTTGACAGATCTTCATTGCAGCTGCATTAGAACTCGCTACTGTAGCACAGAGTACTGCATTGTACTGTACACTTATCTAAAATACTGTAGGAGTTTTTCAGTTCCTCAATCAAATGCTTCACACATATGCACTTGTTTGTAAGAGGAAGTACATCATACTTTCGAGCAAGGCTGCCTAAAGTGGCACACCATCAGGTTAAATTTGGCCCAGCAGATGTTAGTGATTAAAACTCTGTCTATGCATGTACAGATATTTTTTAAAATTAATATTTTCCCCTCCGTTTGAAAAAGGAAAATCTGTCCACACAACCTTTATTTTACAAAATATCTCAATCCACACTCGAAAAACGACTCCAAACGCTTGCTGTTATATGTACATGTTAGGGCTACACAATTAATCAAATATTAATCGCTATCACAATTTTGGCTTCCCACAAGTAAATGAACATGATCGGCGTGATATTGACGTTTATAATATGTGCTCCGCTCATAGAAAACTCTGCTGCATAAATCAAGCGCTTCCTTAACTAACAGCTAGAGATGCACCGTCAATCAGCAGCCGATCGAAGCCGGCTCGTTTTCAGCAGTCTCATATGCTCATATATCCATTTTTTCACACATGTGCAGCCGCCACATGATGGTTTTACGTCGGCACACAGCGGCATAGTGAGTAACGTCACACACACACACATACACAACATGTTGTCAGTGTGGAAGTTCTTCAGTGTGAGTGAAGGAGACATAAAGCTGTAAGTTGTCACAACTGTAAGTCCAAAATAAGCGGAGGAATGGAGGAATAAACCTAATTGTTTTAGAACGGACCTGCCGGGAAACAGAAAAAATACCGTTTTATTTCTCTGATTTGCTGCTTTGTTTTCACTGTGTTGTCCCTCTCTCCATTCACTCTTTAGCGGTCTCGACCATCGCTGTTCTCTCTCTCTCCCTCCCTTGCTCGTTGAGCCAACAGGAAGAACGCAAAATAACGCTCCAACGTTAGGTTAAAGAATGGCGAGGAAAAATTGGCATGGCCATTTTCACAGGGTCCGCTTGACCTCTGACCTCAAGACTCTAAACAGTGTTGGAAATGTATACATTGGGTATGACTGGAAATAAGCCCAATTGTATTCAGCAGGTGGGTTTTAAAGGTTAATATGTAAAAGCTAAAGTAATATTCAATGAGGGGAACTTGGGGTCCTAGTATCATTTGGTTCACTTTTGGCCGTGGCCTACCATTGAGTTCCAGTTTTGGCCCCCCTGCTTTAGTGGCAGCGGAGACCAAAATATCTGCTGACAGCAGCTGTAATTGATCATAATGCAGTGTGTCTGTATCTAGCCTATGTATGGTGTTGAGGTAGGAGCATTGTAAGCTGGCTATACTTACATCCACGTTTCATTGAAAGCAGTGAGTTCACACCCCGTCTCTCGGGACTCTCAGCAGTCATTTTAGGAAATGAGGCTAAATGTAACTTTAAGTAGAAGTAGATGGGGTCTGGTGGGTTGAGGGAAAGTGGGTGCACCAAGAAACATTACCTTCATCATGCACCTCCCAAAAATAACTCTTACAATGCACTAATCATCTCAAATTGCAGATACATTAAATAGTAGTGTAGGTGTATCTGAAAGTGAAGTTTGGCCTACAGTCAACGTATCCTCATACAATGGTTCGTATGGCATCTTTCAAAAAAGTTATTCCTCCTTTTTTGTTTGTTTTCCTACAAATGTCCAGCAAGACGTGTCAATTTCCGCTCGTTACATGCATACAGTCTTTTCAAAATAAAATTCAGTCTTTACAGGAAACAACTTCCTTAGGTTTAGGCTGCAAAACTACTTACTTAGGCTTTGGAAAAGATTGTGGTTTTGGCTTGATTTAACTCCGGAAGTGGTGTAACTTAAGTACGTAAGTGACAAATAAATCAACATTGACTTCTGGTTTCAGACGGCGTACGAACACCGGTCTCCAAGCGAAAGTTCGGTGTATGCGACACATCCATCCACAGCCATTTTTCAAAATAGCTGTCAAATAGGCGCTAAATATTCAAAAATGTTGCAGAAAACTGATTTTTATGAATCTTGATGATTTTCACGGGTGAATACAGGTATATTCAGACAGACGGTATGAGAAAAATAATGTGTTTTTTTAACACTAAAGCATGTAAACATGTTCTGGTAGAAACCCAGAAAGCAAGTCGCAAAAAATGTTGATGATGTCAGTAAAATGTTCACCGATATTACTTTTTAATTTTGTTTTCTGCCAAAATATCTGATCTTGCAATACAATATTTAGGGAAAGCTCATGGTTTAATGTAAAGAAAGTCCACCATGCCTTGAGGCCCGACATGTTTATTAACAATTAACCAGTACTATACGATCTGTCCCTAATCATCAACCATAACCTTAACCTTGAAAGCAAAGTGCTTTTGTTCCTTAAATCTAACCACACACTGATTTGTCAAAATATATAAATGTAGTTTCATTGAGATGGGGTTGCAATACTTGATGATTGATTAATTACATTGGGCGGTTTATCTTTTTCGCCAATATTTAAAACAAAACTTTGTAATTTGAGCTGAACAGTAGCCACTGAGTGAGAATAATGAGATAGTCAGTTTCACAGCAATATCTATCTTAAGTTTTCTAACATTAGCCATCATAAGCTACTAGTCATACCAAACCTGCACCAAAGACTGTAGCAGCAAAATGTTTGAGTGTATTTCAATGATCAAGGGTTGCGTTTTATTGCTTATCAATTCCACTTTTCATCTGAGAAAGATTGGGTTATTACGTTTTTCAAAAAGACACAGTCACGCTTTAATGCCACCAAACAAAACACTAACCTTGACTTGCTTCAGTGGAGAACACAGTGGTTGTACAAGGCAGCTGGTATTAAATGATGAATCAGGGCATTGCTAAGAAGGAGCATGTGTACTCAGACGTTTTAACTGGATAAATACAGCTTAGGTGTTTTTTCCCCCCCGTCAGCATGCTGCCTATCCATTCCAGCATTTACCACAAAAGTGGCTTTCTCATTCGAGACTTGTTTTACGGCCTGTGCCACAACAGAAACGTCTTTGTTTTTACTACAGCATCTCAGAGGCCTAGGATATACGTTCATTGTGCTGTAAAATATTTCTGCATAAGTTGAATAAATCCTATTTTTAAATGTCATGCATTTTCTTATAAAGTTAAAATGTTTACTGTAACCTTTTAAGACTTGGTTGGTCCCTTCCAAACCAAATAAAAAAAAGAAAGAAAAGAAGCCAGTGGTGTTGAGTTAACCCAGACATGCGGCTTTGCTCCGCTGTAACTGTTCTGATTTACTTCTGCTGTTCACCGTTGAAATGACAAGTGTTGACAGCGCTTTGCCGAACAAGTTTTGTAAAAGATGGGCAGAAGAAGTGCTCATTCTGGAAGAGATGGGCTTTAAGTAGTTTCATAAAAGCAGCTGCAGCAAAGCATCATGGTCGCTCAGTGGGTTAAGGAGCAAACCGTGTATCTGCAATGTTAAATTCATTAAAAAGTAAAGTGAAAAAGGCAGCTGGAGCTAAGAATAAATCAAATCCCAAGAGGGTGGTTTTCACCCATGCTGCTGCCAATAAGAAGTGATGGGTGGACAGTCACAAAGTCAGTCCTAACCGGTTCTTATTAAGGCTTAGCAAGACATTAAATGCAGCATTATAATGTCTTGTGACTTCCAGTTATACATCATAAAAACATGGGAAACTTTGGGAAAATCTGACTGCTGCTGAATGACATTGAATATTTTTTTTTTGCATGCTTGTGATCCATTTTCTGTTTTTTCAAAGGTTGGTGGAAATGACGCCATTGTTTTAAGTAAATAAAAAGCATTGAAGTGGCAGTAGGCAGAATGTTTTTGGTATTATTGAGCAAAAATAACCTTTCAGCATATTTCAAGTGTTCTGAGAGATAACTAGACTTCTGCACCTCCTCATGGCTCTGTTTTCAGGCTTTAGAAAATCTATGACTTTGGCCAATCACAGGTCATTTCAGAGACAGATTGGCTGTTCATTCAACAGAGGTAGCTGTCAATCACTCGCGAACCTCAATCAAACGGTCAAACTAGGCAGCGCTGATCAAATATGAATCAATATTCTGTTACTGTAATGCCTATTTCTTGCATAAAATGTTTTCAGAAACATCTGTGTAGTGCTAGTGTTTAGCTGTAATGAGAAATGAGAAAACTTAGAAAGTTTGCTCCGGCTGGTGGGCGGTGCTTGGTATTTCCTCAGCTGATCTCAACATGGCAGCCGGGTCATAAACTTTCTCATTTTACAGCTAAACAGTACACTACAAGATGCTTCTGAAAACATTTTATGTGACAAATAGGCATCACAGTAACAGAATATTGATTCATATTTGATCAGCGCTGCCTAGTTTGACCGTTTGATCAGAGTTCGCGAGTGATTGACAGCTGCTCAGAGACGCCAGACTCCAGATCAGCTCTGATTGGTTGTTTTCCTCCGGTCTGTTAAATCTTGCAGATGCCATTAGGAGCACCGGACACTGGAGGACACAGAGGCACATGATGTTTTTCAGATGACCTGTCTCATACACTTCTGTCACGATATAGTGACCGATTTATAAAAATAACTTTTTAAAATAACATTTGCTCTATTTCTACCCATTTCTGCTTTAATGCAGAGTCCGAAACACTGAGAACATCAGTTATTTATTAAAACAGCGAGTCAGTGACGCATTGAAGCAGTCAAAGGAACATGTAGCATTTCAGTCTTTACAAGAAGGTGGAAAGATGTACTCGTGTGTGTAGCAGCAGGATGCAGCTGAGGCAGCACACATGCAGCATGCACGCACGCACACACACACAAATGAACAGATGAACAATAAAGCAAAATTTCACACACACACACAACCTCTCATAACCCCTCGCCTGGCTCAATTCCACCCACACACGCACAGTTCTACAGCGTGATTAGAGCAGGATGTATGCGGCTGAGCCCAGCTGTGGCGAGCCAGCCAGCCAGTGGATGTGGTATATCAGTCTCTCAGCCCGCTGAATGAAAACTAAATGAAAGGCTCTCAGATGGTGTGAGCGTTGCGTAAGCGAGGCGCCCGAGCAAGGTCCCGGGATAAGCTGATTACGTGGCAGACTCATATTCATTTCCACAGCCCTTAAAGAGCTGAGCGGCGTGGCTTAGCTTAGCGAGCTCCACTCCTCTCTGCCACGGCACCCAATCTGCTCCTCTTTTTGTTCCATATCTTCCTCGATTTCTTCTCTTTTTAAGTGTTGGTGTGTGTGGTCAGTATGAATCTTATGTGTGTGTGTGCTGCAAGCGATCTCCTCTCACATGCTTCCCCCTCACCGCAGCAGTCAAAGGCTAAATCTGCTGTGGATAGCTGTGGCAAAGAGGCTAAAAAACATGTGCCGCTGGCACAATACACACACACACACACACACACACACACACACACACACACACACGCACACGTGGTTGTGCATATATGTTCACACAAACATAAGCACAGTGCTTCACATGGCTTAGCCAAATGTAATGCACACACCAAGGTTTAGCAGCTGTGAAGGTGAAAGCGACATGACAGCTGGCGGGGATATTATGCGATTGTCCTGTATGGACGCCACATGCCTGCTTGTGTGGTTAGTTTAACAGTAGCCGCGCTGTCAGGAGGTCAGAGTTGACATCACAGGAGAAGAAGTGGCAGTCTATGAAAGTGTCAGAGCTCAAGATGACGTGGTAATAGTTGTTTTTCTCCACGTGAAGAGGGAGGAAGAAGAGACGCTGACGGGGAGAGTGAGACTCTGACTGGAAATGATCTTTAACAGGTGGTAACACTTCATCTGTCCTTTCCTCTCATTATAGGATATGCTTATGTGTGTGTGTGTGTGTGTGTGTGCGTAACACAGGGTCTGTTATTGTACAGCTAATCCTCCGCTGAGGCCACAGCGTGTAAACGGAACAACTGTGCTCACCATGTGACTGGCTCACAGGACCAAGGAAACACCAGCGCTTCCTGGTTTACATTGAAATCACGGCGGATAGTTCAGGAACAATGCCTCCATTTTGAGCACAAGGGACAAATTGTCTCCTCAAGCAGTTGGTCTCACTACATGGACCACCAGTAAAAATGTTCACGCATGCACACATGCTCATCGGTTCTGCTTTGTCTCAGCCAGCAGATAAGTTAGTTTACAAGAATATTTACGATACGTGGCTAAACAGTTAGACTACATAACAGACAGCTTTTGTTTTAGCTTGTTTGTAACAATTCGCTATCAGCCGAGCTAACGCGCTGTGCTTGTGTAAACAGCAGCGGTGGAGACCCAGGAGACCGGAGTTCGCATCCTTTGATAACCAACAATATGTAGTTGTCTTAGTGTGTGTAGTTATTTTAATCCAAAACACAATGTTTTCCCTAAACCTAAAGACGTTTTAGTTTTTTTGCCTAAACATAAAGAAGTTGTAGATTTGTTGTCTAAACCTAAGGACGTTTTAGTTTTGTTGCCTAAACCTAAAGAAGTTGAAGTTTTGTTGCCTAAACATAAAGACGTTGTAGTTTTGTTGTCTAAACCTAAAGAAATTGTAGTTGTTTTGCCTAAACATAAAGAAGTTGTAGTTTTGTTGCCTAAACATAAAGAAGCCTTTTTGTTTGTGTTCAAAACGTTTCATTCACTTTTACAACGTACATGGGCATGGTAGGCTCCTAACGACCCATATCTGTGGTGCTTATAGTGATTGATAATGTCTATTTAATGGCCTAATAACAGTTAAATCGGGTGGCAGAGGAGATGAGTGCTGCAGCATGATAATAAATTACACCAAAACGTTAAAATTACAGATGAAAGTAATAACGTCGGAGCTTATCAATACTCAGGTCTTTGATAATTTAGCACTGGTGCCCGTTTAATACCGGGTTTTGGTACCCATCCCTACCTACTTGTACATTAATTTCTTTGTTTTTTTTATATTTAACAGCAGTACTCTCTCTCTGTGCCATTAGGCTTGTTCATTTCTCTCGATCCCCCTCAGCAGCACTTCAGATCTATAATAGAGAGGAGAGGTGCTATCATCCCAGCAGTATAACTCTCTCTGACACCTAGATGGTTCTGCAATGCTTAATTTATTTCAAACATTTCCTCCAGTTTTATAAGTACGTCACGGTATAGTGAGCAGGATGCTTCCTCTACAGCTGTAACCGCACTGTATCCTGTACAGAGTGGATGAACATAAAGCTCAGAATAGAATAGAGAATAGGTAAAAAAACAATAGACATAACACAATTAAAAGAATGGTATATGTGCCAAAGTTGATACAAAATAATGAAATCTCCTAGCATGGGAACATTAAGTGCCATTTATTCATTATATTAATTGCTCACGGCGTACTGTGGGCGGTGAATTTATTATTTCTCAGGGGGTGACACACACATAGTTAGCCTGTGGTAATTAAAAGATATAGAAGATATTGCAGGTGACAGGGAACAAAAGAGATAAAACGAATAAAAAAAACTAGTATGATTTCCCGATAGCTGCTCACAATTGCCTGTGGATCCCTTATATATCTTTTTGTTTACCAGAGGTGCTCTATAGCGTTGTCAAGGAGGCATTCTCTCAAATGCTTGGCAGATTTTAAAGGAGAATTCCAGTTTATCGCTATTTGGATAACTTTTGATAATAGCCTTGTACTCACCAAAGTAATTGCTGAGATCTGCAAACACGACAACAACACTACAACAAAGTCCTACAAGGCACGAAACACGGGCGTGCAGACGATCAGACAGGCTGTAATTTAACCAAAGCAACAGTTCGACCAGATTATCTAAACCAGTTTATTTGCCAAGTCAGTCCACCCAACATGTGTTTTGATTAAGGACTTTCTGAGTCTTTCATTTTGTAACTCTTTAAAGATGACATATCGTGTTCATTTTCAGGTTCATACTTGTATTATGGGTTTCTACTAGAACATGTTAACATGCTTTAATGTTAAAAAAATACATTATTTTTCTCATACCTTCTGTCTGAAACGCTCCGTTTTAGAGCCTATCTCTTAAAGACCCCCTCCAGAAAAAGCCCAGTCTGCTCTGATTGGATTGCGAGAAAAATACGGTGCACCTTTGCAAAGGTAGATCTCAAGCTGTGGGCGGTATATTCTAATGAGCCTGCATGTGACATAGGAAGGGGAGCCAAAATCTGAATGACTTGTTGAATCACATGTTTTCTGATCTAGACAGCTGCACAGAAAACTGACTGGGTTGTCTTATTTCACAGTCTGTGGGTTGGTAGGCACTCAGATACCCAAATGTATGAGCACAAGTACTGAAAAAGTACATTTTTCATAGTATGTCCCCTTTAAAAAATCTTAGCGAAACTAGGAAATACAAAAAAATACAAGTGTTACCATGTACCCTTCAAAATAAAAGTCTTGATTTAATCTACAACGAATGATTTGGATGTTTATTTCCCTTCATTTGAGTTTGTTTAAATAATATGGTGAGTACAATTTCATTATTACCAATATGCATGATAGCCAAAATCGGGTTGTAAGAAACTGTAATTAATTTTTTTTGTAGTGTGGATAGCCTGTCTGTGACTTTCCCTTTCCTACTGTGATTTAAGCTCAGTGTCACTGCTCTCATGACACAAAGTCAAATTCCTGTGCATTTTTTGTACTTGTTCATTAAAGATTTTTTTCTGATTATGATGCTGGGGTTATATTTTTCTGCTCCCCCTTTTCAATGTGCATGTGACATTGCATTGTATGTTGTCTGTTTGTTACCTGCAGCCAGCCAGAGCAGTGGCCGCAATGTCACAGTAACAGGCCTTTATCCACACATACAGATTCCACACTCCCACCGACCTCCTCTGTCTATTACCACCGCCTCGCTCTGTGCCATCTGTGTCCAACTGGACAAAATAAGTTACTTATTATAGGACAGGGGGCTCAGCTGGCAGGTGGTTCTCAATGAGATTTGTCATATCCTATTCCAAACAGGTTGACAACACAGAAGGTACAGGAAGTCAGAGGTTGAGGCTGTCAATTTTAGGAAATGAGAGTTTTCTTTTGTCCTATTACAGAATTGGGTTGTTTCCTGACGCTCAATCCGAACATAAAGCTTCATTTTTTTTTCAATCGTTATCTTCTTTTGAACAGAAACCACATAGTGCCAACCACATATTGAATTGAATTAGAGATTGTATCAGTAGTGGTAATGCAGTTCTTGAAAAGTCTGCTGATTTATGTTGTGTTCATGTGCTGGTGAGATATCCGAGATATGATGACAGTTGGCTGTAGAGTTGGGATGACTTTACGGTTTTACCGGTCCGGTCCGGTGTACGAGCTTACACCGGTTTTATGCCAACCGGTTGAACTGGCATCTGTGATTATGACACGTTCTGGCTAATTAAAAAGTAGCCGACATCAGCAAACTGTTGGGCTTAAAATAAGCTCATACACTAAGTAAAACACGTACAGAAACAACGTAACGTGACAAACGTCGATACAAAACATGTGACAAACGTCCTTAACATAATTTGCAAAACAAAACACCGGCCTCGAACACTGGTCTCCCGCTTGAAGCGTAGCACCCTCCCTCTGGCCCCCCCCCCCAGGTAAATACTGTTAGCTCAGTCAGCACGGTTGCCTTTGTTTTTACTGTTAGCGCTGGCAATAGAAATGCTCCCAATTGTCCATTACAAAATCCATTCATTACAATTTATATGGCTTGACAACATATTAACATTTTCAACTACACACTTGATGGATGACAAAAACCCTTTGTTAAATACTTACTAGCATTTGTAACTTCAGAATTGATGGCTGGTTCTGATGATCAGAATGTGAAAAGTCCAATAGTTTTTATACGAATTAACAATATTTATGATTGCATTATTACTCTCATACCAGCCAGAGCTTTTTCACAACCTGGCAGCCCAAAAGATGTTCTTGTTAATGGCTCATAATGGACCTATATAACAGTAATTAATGACTTACTGACATGGATAAAGACATTATTTACAACTTATAAACCTTTTACAATAGGATGACTTATAATACATATTTAGCTGTCTCAAGAATACAGATAGAAATACAAATACTCCCGACTCTGAGCATGTTTGTGTGTACTTTTGTTCCAACTACGTCAATTGAGTGACACTTCAAATGGCTTCACAGACTCCAAGAGAGTGAAGGGAGGAGGAGGAGGGCTGTCGGTCGGTAGCAGCTGCGGGTGAAGATTGAGAGATAGCGTTGCAGATTGTCAAATTCCTCCCCTATCCCCCCTTCTGTCCTCTGAAGCACATCTGCGTGGAGGCCAGCGAGTCGGGACCTCAACAATGGAGGACATTCAGCGGCTGGGATAAGCTCCTCTCTTGCTCCCACCGTACCACCATCACCGCTGTTATCTCAACACACTCCCTCACCTCCTCCTCCTCGTCCTCCTCCTCCTGTAGTACGTTTACTCCTCCTGATTCCTCTGTCCTCCAAATCTCCACCACCTCTGTATCACCGCCGCTGTTCCCCCTCAACCCCTTGATAAACTACTGCCTGCTCTCCCCTTCACCACAGTCACCCCTGTTATCACCCTGCTGTTAAACTGCACCATGAGGGCATTACCAGATGTGACATGCTGCAGCAGCACTTTCTCTTCTCTTTCTTTTTGCCTCAGCATTTGCTTTTGTGTGTGTAGCCAATGTAACCGTCAATGATTCATTCTTTCTAAGATGATATCGTGATGATATCATAAAAGTGCTATTTTGGGGTATTTTTTCCTTATAAGATGCCAAAGACAACAAACGCCTCGACATAGTTTTATATGTTTGCCAATTCTGAGCTTATTCTTTCAGTCAGCATCAAGTAGTGTACATCATATGATTCAGGGGAACCTACCGTTTCTTTCTGGTGCAGGGTAAAGTCACCATCATGCATTACCGTCATGTGAGCAAACCATATTTCACATAAAACATAACAAAAGCACCAAGTAAAAAAAAAGCTTGTGTTAAATAACTATATTCAACCAGGGAGTTACAGCCATTCATTGGATGTTGTCCTGGGCCAGCCGCGACTCCAGATCGGGCTAGGAGCATAAAGTTAGGGGGGGGCCAATGGCCTCTTCTCCACTTCCTACTCCTCTACTTCTGGTGTCTTTACTCGGACCACACCCATCTTCAAACTCGACCTTCATTTTGATCTCAACTTCACGCCTGTTCAGTTTCGTGACTCTCAATCAGGGCCAGCGGCGTACAGTGGCCACACCTGTAAAGTTTTGTGACTGCATCTTGCACAGTTGCGATGTTATCAAGGTCACAAAATCTGTCCAGAGACAGACGGACAGACAGACGGACAGACAGACAGACAGGCATATAAACACCTGGTACAGTAGGTGTTGCCATGATGACTCACACACACACACAGACTCACAAGCTGAGATTCTCGTCTCCTCTCTATCATAAACTGTTTCAATTTAATGTTTTGTAGAAACGTGTCGATGCTACGCTAGTTTTTTACGGGTTGAAAAGTTCCTCCTGGTTCTTATAGATCTCCTTACACAATGTGATCTCACCCATATTCCTCATATTTTGCCGCTTGGGCAGAAGCCCCCGGCGTCTGCAGCCTTTTGCGTAGTATCTTGACGGAGAAGGTTTGCATGTGGTTAACATTGTGAAACGGTCACGGTTAGGTTTAGGTAACAAAACTACTTTAGCGTTACAAAAAAGACCATGGTTTGTCTTAAAATAAGCTCATCTGTTATGTAAGCTACGGACATTACGTCATGTGACATAACGTCAGTAAAAATAACTCAACATTTGGTTTCACGCCGGGTGAAAGTCCTGTGTTTGTTTGACCACCTCTCCCTCTGACCCTTAGCGGACTTTCTCTCTCTTAATACTACGTCAGTTGCTCTGAGCGTCTAATAATGGTGCGGATTGGTTTACGTTGGAGTTAGTTGAAAACCTGGTGCGTCTCATACAGACGCTAAAGGGTGCCTTGTGCATCAAGACGCCGAGGGCTACTGCCCAAGCATCAGTATTTGACGCCGTGGGAGTGACACCAGGCTGCCTTACATGTGTTTCCTGTATATTTTCTATTGCCCTTCTGTTTATTATGTTACCAATAAACAAATAAACCAGCATTAACCAACAGTTAAATTAAGTGAAACAAAGTGATCAACTGTCTAGACTGTGACTAGCAGCTTGTTCACCAACAACCAACCCTTATAATGTTCCTTCTCCCTCCTTTTTAAACTAAAACTCTGACCATAAATCGACCCCAATCATTCCATTACTGCCCAAAATGTCCTGCAACTAATCCCATTAATTGTCTTTTGTCAGCAGTAAACACATTGAATTCATAGCTAAATGTTTACAGATGCTGGATATGGACCGTCACACAGCACCTAAGCTTTAAGACACGACCATTGTACTTGCTCTGTTCTGTCAGAGCAATTAAAAACAGCCAATCAGGGCGGTTGTAGCTTCATTACCAGAATGCTGGATTACATGTATCAGCGTCAAAACTGTAATAAACTGAAACCTCCCCATAATGAGCACATTAATCCCCACCACCGCACCCCATCTCCCCTCTCTCCCTGTTTGCAGTGATAAACCTGTAGAAACCGATATAACTGTCAGACCTACTGGAATTAGAATTTAATCATGGGATGCTTCGTATAGATGACTAACTCCCTGGAAACATTTTTCCCCGAGGTTTGACTTCTTTAACATTTGAATTAATGCAGCAGGGAAACAGACATAATCCTGCCGATTATCCTGCCTATAGGTTAACAGCCGCTTAATCCTGAAGGGTGACTCAGTAATGTGGCTGTAGGTTGTGGAGGTTTGCACACTGGAGAGGAAGCATGGCACAGATTATGTATGGAGTTCAGAGTGTGCCAGCAAAATAATTATGGACTTGTTCAATGCAGAGGGGAGTCACGATTCTCCAGATCCACGATTTGATTTGACTTTCAATTTAAACGTGCCATTGTTAGACTATAGAGTCTTGATTGGTAAAGATCAAGATCTAAAGGTCATTGGTTTTATGCCCTGACAACCATGTCATTTACACTTTCAGATTATTCTTTAAAAAGAGAACTGAACGTCCTTTTTATTTAGAAAGTGTTTCAAAAGTTAGTCTACAATATAAAAAGCTGCATTTTTTCCAATATCAGCATCATCACAAAATCATTACAAAAACCAAATACAAATCCTTCTGCGGTGCATTACTCTCCTCTGATCGCTGTTTGTGTACCGCGGGTGGAGGCGAAGCTTTGGACACGTCCGTGAGCGGAGCTGAGAGACGACACTCAGCTGTCCCGCTACCATGTTGTTCTCGCTACCAATAGCAGCTGCTCCGATTCAACGATGTTGAGTTGAAAAAACGTGCATGTAGGCTGAAATTCAACCATGGTGTTGTTCTGTCGGGAGATTCAGTTCACTTAATGTTAAACCAAATAAGAGTAGAAGAGCTATAATGAGTAAGGAAACTAACTAACTCTGTAGAGATGTGCAGCTACCATGGTAATGGCAATGCCAGAAATATCTATACAGTATGTGAGAAAAAAACAACTGTAATTTGTTTGTTATTGTACGATTATTGAGTGCAGAATTCATACATTTTCCCTCTCCTAACTTGCATCTCTTTGTGTATATATATACTGCATGGAGGTGGGTGTACTGTGAAAAAGAAACACTTTGTTTACCCTCATCACCGGGTACATCATTACCAGAAGTATGCCATTTACAGCATCCTCATATAAGAAGGCGGAGATATAAAAATACAGTACAACAAAGCAGCGCATTCATATTCTTTATTATGATCGATGCTGAGGGAAACACATAAACAAGCTGTTGATTTCTGTTCATCGTGATAAGTTCAATTGACGTCTCAATAATGCCTCACTACAAATGATGGAATCAGCAGCTATTAGCGCACAAACCATTTTTTTTCCCTTTCATACTCTACACTCACAAAAGGAGGAGGGATTTAATCATAAGTGCTAACAACACCGTTGTTTTGTGCTGTAAATAGAGCAGCTTTTTGAGTCATTCCACTCCTTGATTACAGAGAGAATCATAGCAATGCAATTACTGCATTAGGCCCGACTGGCTCACAAAGGCCATACCCTTGAACACGGGGATGGAGAATGATGTTTCCTATTAGGACTGCTGTCGTCTCGGGGCTTGTTATGCTGCTCCCATGACAACCTTAGGTTTACCCTGCAAATTAAAATCTGCTTCATGGCACGAATCAAGAGTGTGTGTCACACACGAGGAATTATGTTGTGTGTCATGTGCACTAAAGCAATGGAGTTTGTTCCGAACCAACTTACAAGTCAGTGCTATTAGATTAGCGCTAGCAGAACGCTAAATGGATAATGAGGAAACATTGAATCGCCCACTTTATGACCCTCAGTAGCTTGACCGCAAATGACCCAAGAATTCAGTACTGTTAGGGTGAAGCATGTGATTCAGTCTGTTGTGTGTGAGGACGTGAGGTGTCATGACATGTCACGTCATTTTGAACTTTTTTACAGATAAGATGAATGTTCTATCTGCAGAAAAAACATGGGGCCCCTGGGCACAGACGCGTACGCCCCGCCCCCACACACTGTTTGCAGTGGCTCTGCATGTTATTTTCTGTGGTGTTTTGCAGGTTTACCTTGTCTCAAAAGTTCTGACGTTGGTTGAAACTATTTTGTTTATGCTGGGGATGAAGAGAGGCTGTCTCTTCAAAACCTTCCTGCCACAACAGATCCACCGTGACATTTCTCTCATCCAAAATACCGCGGCATACGATACAAAATATTAAAGAAAAACCTGTGAAGCAGGTCATATTTTATACAAACAGAGCTTGCCAAGCATATAGTGCATAGCAATTGTAATGTAGGCTTACTGTAGCCTTCACACTGTGCAGCTTTTTTGGGGGGAAATTAACAAAACATAATAAGACTAAGAGTCTACAGCCATACTAGTTGTTCTGTGAGGCTGTACATGATCTAAATGCTAACTATGGCCCACAATGACAACACTAACATGCTGATGTTTAGCAGCTATAACGTTTACCATATTCATCTTCTTAGATTAGCATGTTAGCAAGTCAAGGGATCACCAAACACATGGATACCTGTACCAGATTTCATAGTCATCCATCGAATAGTTTTGAAGATATTTCACTAAAAAACACAAATGTTAACCTCATGGTGGCGCTAAACGTAAAGTCAGGGGGGTTTAATCCTCTGGGGACCATGAATGTGTGCACACAATTTAATGATAAGTCCATCCCATAGTTGAGATATATCAGTCTAGACCAAAGTGGTGGACTGACTGACGAACAGACTAGCATTTCCATTCATAGAACCGCTCTGTTGGCGCGGCTAACAACCAATATGATATTTTGCCCACAGCTAAATATGTACATATGACGGGCGTGAAGAATAATGATATGAAAATGCAAAATACTTGCCTGCAAATATAATATGTTTCAGGCTTTTATTGTGAATGTTAGGAATGGAGGCTGCACGGTGGTGCATTGCTAACTCACAGTAAGAGAATTGCAGGTCAAACCCGGCTTAGGGTCCTTCTGTGTGGAGTTTGCATGTCCCCCTCGTGTTAGCGTGGGTTTTTTCCGGGTTCTCCAGCTACCTCCCATAGTCCAAAGTCATGCCGGTTAGGTTAATTGTTCTCTAAATTGCCCGTAGGTGTGAATGTGAGCGTGAATGATTGTCTGTCTCTCTGTGTCAGCCCCGTGATAATCTGGCGACCTGTCTCGGGTGCACCCCGCCTTCTCCCAATGTCAGCTGGGATCAGCAACATAATGCTGCCGTGTGACGAGCGAGCAAATAACGATCCCACAGATGGAGTGCTTGTTAAAGTGTGTTATATCTCATACCTTCAAATCAAAGCTAGACCTGTACGGCCCTGCGGTGTAAGAGCCGCTTCACCCTGAATATTCCTAACAGGGGTCGTCGTGTAATGACAGCACCTCTCCTATACAGATAGATCTAACACTTCCCCTCCTTTAATCCCTTCATCCTCTCCTCTCCTCTGCTCATCTCACTCTGATCTTCCTTGCTTATCTTATTCAGGGAGGTCGCTGAGCGATGGGGCCCTTTTGTGGAAAGGACGGATCTGGAGATAAAAGGCGAGTTTAAAACGGCGGTGACTCAGCCGAGGCGCTGTCAAATAAATTGGGGCGACACCTCTCTGGTCCCATCAGACTGCTACCTGCTTCGTTTCCATTCCCCCCGGTTCAGACGAGCGAGCGACCACTAACGAAGGGGCGATGATACTTTTCCTCGCAATCCTCACAGTGATTCATGTAGTTTTAACTCCCTCTCTCTCGCTCACAGACATCCATCTGAGTTTTTTTTCCCCTCTCAATCTCTCTCCTTTAATCAGCTCTTGGTGTGCTTATTTAGAGTGAGTGATTGCCTTTAATGTGCTCTGGCACTGAGAGGCCAGAGCACAGGCCCTCATTGAAAACCATAGATCTTCTCCCACCGCCATATCGCTCGCTCTCTAGGTGTGAGTGATGATCTCCATATGCTCAGGCTTACCCCTATTCTCACCAGTAAGGCTCTGCGTATTAGTCATGCCTGCATGCCATTATCACCATGTGTCAAGTGCACACCTGGTACTGTAAGTGTGTGTGTGCATGCTTACGTACGTGTGGTTGTGAGGGTTAGAGTGGCCATTTATATATGTGTGTGTGTGTGTGTGCCCTGTTACTGTCGCCTCACTACATCACTGCCTCACCTTCTTAGTCATGTTAGCTTTTTGCCACAGCTGCTCGCTGGTTGTTTACACTGACCTTGTCTGCACCTCTCAGCTCACCTGGGCTGCACTTCCTGCCGCACACAAACTGTATCTATCGTAATGTCATAATACCATAGATGCACGTAGATAGTGAGGACTGAGAGGAAATACATATAGAGAAGCCAAGTCCCGCCCCTTCTGGTGGACCTCCAGTGGACCTTTATTTCAGAAAAAATATGAACGGTAGTCAACGGCGAGAGACAAATAACTTTTTGATCTCGTTTGAATTGCACCATGAATCACACATATGATGTTTATCAATTCAAAACACAATGTTCCGAGTCAATAAAGTCCCAGTTTGTTGTAAAACTGCAAAAATACGTAATTAGAAAGACCTACACACCCAAAAGTCTCTCTCTCTGAAGCTACGATGCCTTTGTGTTTCCTACTGGGATGTACTCACGTGAGCAACAGGTCTCGCTCGTTCTTTCGCTTCACGGCTGTTAAAAAGACCAGGAGTCGCTGGATAAAACACGTCAGGTAAGATAATGTTTCACACTAATAGTCCACCATTATTCTGAATATGACAATATTCCATATTTGATACGGGCCAAGTAAACAGCATATTCCGTTTGGATATTCTGAATTAGGCCTTGTTCCAAATGGAGCATTTTCTGATTAAGACATGTGGGATATGCCGATATTATTCAGGTTTAAGGAGCATTCTCTGGACATGTATACAGTGCATTCAGAGTATGCATCTCAATTGGGGGTTTGTGACCCTCTAGCCTGTTAACGTCCAGCTCTGTGCATCGTAGTACACAAACCACACAGCCGACGGTTTGCAGAGATGCATGCCCAAAAGGAAAAGCCCACATTTCTGGTCAGAAGGAGAAACACATCTACTTTTACACATGATTAAAGACTTGGATATCAACAGTTCTTTTGGACATGCACAAATATCGCAACGCCAACAGGGAGGCTGTGTTCGCACGGTCCAACAAGTCTGCCACCGGTTGCGTTAATCACAGTACGCACGGCTGCAAGTAAACAGGAATATTAGTGGAATATTCATTTTCGTTGGCCATGTAAACAGCTTAGTAGGATTATTGTCTTTTTCGGAATAAGGGCAAAAACCTGAATATTTTGTGCATGTAAACGTAGTCATTGTGTGTGTGTGAAAAGGTGCTTAGTTATCCCAGGGTCAACTCTCAGCCCTGAGCTCAGAACATGCAGTGTGAAAAGCCTTCTTGTTAAAACACACTACAAAAAAAGTCTAATTCAACAGCCCTGCAATAAGTCATACCTTCATGAAGATTATAATACTCAGTCTTTGGTTTAGAGGGGTTTTGATTCAACTTGATCAATTTGTAGCCTGTTATTTGTGGTGCTGTTAAGCTGTATTGTTATAATGTGAAGGGGTTCTAATATTTTGTCCATCCCATTTAAATCAATGAGAGTCATGAGGGCAGGATTTATTGCTGCTCGGTGGTATTAGACTGCATTAGTTTCAGCTAAGTGTACCTAATAAAATGGCACATTAGTGTGCTTTGGGATAGAAGTGATACATACACATAGCTTTGAATCCTTTTGCAGTGATACTCCCCCACTAAATCTGTCTTTTGAGGATCAAAAACAAGTTGCTTCTTCAAAGAGAATGGGCGTCATCTTGAATAAATGTCAATAGAAACTACAAAAAAAACCACTCCTGTACTCCTGCAGTCCACTTCAATCTATCTGTTCCTCAAGTATGACCTACAGTATGTCGTCAGCTCTTCCACTGGTCAGAATCAAATCCAGCTTGTTTGTAGATCCAAATGTATTTTATTAATTGGCTGCTATTCTAAGTGTGTCATTCAAACTGCTTCTTCCTCAATAAACACAAGAGTCAATACAGACAGTTCTCTGCTCTACCTCAAACGGATCGTATCCATTAATGTATCTGTATATTAGTTCAAGGGTGCAAACAGCAGCACATACCGCCCACAATAAACAGTATATGGACCGTTTCAACGTAATTGCATTGCTAGGCAACAGCTTGGGTCCATGTTTACTTCCCTTAAGCTTATGTCATTCACGTAGGCTTCGTCCAAAAATCGAATACTATGCACTACATACTCAACAAGTGTACCATCGTTCAGCACCGTTGACTTATAATGAAATGCTGTATATTACAGATAATATGTGGAAAGACAACATTAATTTTTACAATACATGCCAATACTCAAGAATCTATCACAAAATATATTGTTTATACACAAGTTTATATTCAGATCTATATGGTAAATAAATGAAAATGCAGCAATCAATGGTGTAATCTTGAAAATAATAATTCTAGTGCACAGTATTGACCACATATTGCAAATATTTTATTATGTATATCAATATATTATTTTAATATAGACATACATTCATATATATTTTGCAATATACTGTAAAGGAATTTATCCATTATTACCATTCATTCTCAACTCAGGAGAAACTCCCTCAAGGGTTCACAAGATAAATCAAATCTTCTTCAATACAGCATGATGTTCATTTAGTAAATTATGGTCCCATTTAGAGTAAATTAGACCATAAAGCAGGATATGCTTTAAAGCGTGGCTACCTTGTGATTGACAGGTCTGCGTTTTCATCTTAGAACTTTAACTCTTTCACAGTGTGTTTTCAGTTCATGAAACTTAAATATAACCTTTTTGGGGTGCCTTATTCAGCGTCTTACTTAGCTCCATCCTCTTGTGTCACTTCAGGTCCCAAAAAAACGAGATGACTACATCCACTTCTTATATACAGTCTATGGTTCACAGGTCAAAAAGGTTTGGGAGCAACTGCACTCTGCACAATACAGTGTTCTATTACATATGAGCATCTCTGTTATGCATGTGCTAGAAGCATTACTGTGAGCATGTTCAGATTTAATGAGAGGGGTATGTGGATATGGAGATATTCTTCCATTTAAAGACACTCCTTGTTAAATTTAGCATTGCTCATTTTCAAAAAGGGTTATGCAATTTGTTCTGACTTGTGTTATGGAACACCGATTTTAACTAGTTCATGTTAAACGCTTCCAAAAATAACGTAATCATTCTGGTAAGATGTGATACTTTTATTGTAGGGTAGAAAATATATCCTTATTATTCATATGCTTGCTTGAGGTTAGAGCGCGGGCCGCTGGCAAGGATTCAACGTCTTGCTCAATGATACTTAAGAAGGGAGGTTCAATACTTCTGCTGCCTGTTATATCACTCATATAAACCTTCCTCTTGCTTCACGGCTCTAGACTAAAGTGACAAACTTTTTTCAGAGACGCTCTGAGCCGTGACTTTTTGACTTCCTCTTAATATTTCTTGTCACTTTGTCTCATCTAAACATTGTGTGTGTGTGTGTGTGTGTGTGTGTGTGTGTCACGGGCCAAACTAGATCTTGCTCTCCGAGAGCTTTATACTCTGCTGCTGCTTCAGACATCACAGGCCCTTGACACCCACGGCTGTGGCTCTAATTTGTCAGATGCTCCCAACAAGTAGCGCCAGAGTGGCAGTCTCCACACCGACACATGAAAAAGTTCTACTGAGGTGAGCCAGACGGAGAGGGAGAGATGAAGAGAGGAGCCGGGAGGGAGGGAGGGAGGACACAAAGAGATAGAAGAGGCGAGGGAAAGGTTTTCAACAGACGCAAGCGGGAAAATAACAGAAGAAGAAAGCATCAGGATAGAGACTGGAAGCAGGAAGAGGATTGTATAAAATAATTCCCCACTTGCCAATATTTCACTTCCAGACTCAAATTACCTTGGCTGCTTTTTTTCAATTTCTTCGCCGCAGCATTGCTTTGCATTTAATGTCTAGGCTCCTTTTCAGCGTGCTGTTCAGTCATTTTTATTTAAAGACCTGCGCCTGCTGCACATATACACAATAAACACATACACACTCATGTGGACACATGCACGCAGTTTAAAAAGAAAAAAAAATGGGTTCTGTCTGTCGAGGTTATTAAAACCAGAGTATGTGTTTGGTGGAAGGTTATGGGATCAATCAGAGCGCAGAAAGGCATCTACGGCTAATAAGCAGTCAAACACGTGCGCGCACACACAGTCGCACAAACACACACACACACACACACATGCACACAGATAGAAATGTGAAATTTAAGCCAGCACCACCACACCCTGAGAATGTGCAGCGCTACACTCTCTGCCAGAGACCGCATTTAATGAGACTGCAAGGGACCACTAGCCGGAGAGAGTCTACCTAGAGACAGCACACACACATACACACGGTAACATTCGTTAAGGGCATATATAATTCCTCCAATGGATAATTACTCGCGGCTGCGTGCACATCACTATAGAAACGCTTGTTTGTGCAGTGAGTTACCGCAAAGTATTCTGCTGTAGAATTCATACAGCAGGTGAGTACACGGTGTAAATACTATCATCCCAGAGCTGTACCATCTAAATGAAAACATGATGCTGCACTTGCAAGAACAACAAGCACATGTGCTTTATATTATTCTAAAGGGAAACAGCATCGTACACTGGTAATCACTTTTGTCGCGAGGTAAACATGCCTTGAAATTCTGCTTCCACTTGCTTGTCAGTCTGTATGTCTCTATTTCTTTGTAGTGCAGTACATCATATGTGTATGCATGCACAGTGTATATTACAGTATGTCTGTGCATTTGTTAGCGCAGTATGTGAAAGTGGAGATGGAAATGGAGCCGTAAACTCCATCTGAGGTCAATTTAAAACGGTGGGTTCACCCAAACTACTTGGAACGATTTTCTACCAAAGAAATAGTTCCTATAAAAATGAATGTGTTTTGAGGATTATCCAGAATAACATGGGCACTTTTGAAGGGGAGCACCGTCTAAATCAAGAATTCCAATATGTTATCAATCATTTGTGAACATGAGCTCCTCTCTCTCTCAGAGCCAGAAACCAGAGAAGTAAGTCTCAAACTTGTGATGTCATCAGGTATAAAGTCTGGAGCTGCTCCATAGACGGTGAATGGGAGAGTGATTTTTATGGACCTACAGAATGTTTGTTTTCCTTTTTAAACCCAAATGAGCTTTATTCTGTTGTAGTTGTGAAACAGAACATGTTTCCATATACTCAGATCGTTCTTCTGGGTGCTCTCAGTGTCATCTAGAACATCTCTCCCAATTCATTGTCTATGGAGCAGCTCCACACTTTATACCCGATGACATCACAAGTTTGAGTTTCAGCCCTCTAGTTTTTGGATTTGGGAGAGAGTTGTTAATGTTTATTACTGTTTTTGGACTCTCTTAAACCATAGGAATAACATGTATGAATTTTTTAAATGGTAGTTCCCCTTTAAAGTGGAGTGACACCACATACTACCAGACCTGGAATTTCATTATTTTAGGGTCACTTGGTCTTTGGTGTTGTCAATTTTTGGAGGGCAGAAAAGCCAAATGAGCCAGGGCATGGCTGTCAAATAAAACAATGACTTCAAGCCCACGGAAATAATGAATTTAACTAAAGGGTTTAGGTTGATTTTATTTTCAATACACAGTATAACTATTAGGGCTAGGTAAACACGATAACGTGTTAACGCAAATAAAAAAAAAAGCCACAAATTTCTTTAGGGCATTAATGCAATTTGTGATTTTTAGGTTGTAGCGGGCTCAGTTTTAAAGCTAGAGTGAAGATACTGGCATCTTATGAAACTAGAAAACCTAAGGAATCCATTGGTACCAACCATGTCATAGCTGGTTGAGACAGATGCTAAATAACGCTCCAAACTTGCGCAAAATTTTGGCAAGGAAAAACTGTAATTTTCAAAGGGGTCCCTTGATCTTCGACCTCAAGATATATGAATGAAAATGGGTTCTGTGGGTACCCACGAGTCTCTGTCGTTACTCGAGTACCGACTGTACTGAGTACTTTTAGACTCTTTCTACCTCATTTCCGCTCTTCGTCATCCGTCTTGCTACTGTACGTCTCGTCTTTGTCGTTACCTCGTAACTCACCTGACATTAATCCCTCCTCCCTTTCTCTCTCCCTCTTTGTTTTTATCCTGGGATTTTTAAATTCCAGCCCCTGAAGTCATCCCGGTGCTTGGGCACTTAGCCAGGACAGTGAACGGTGTTTAAATCTGTCTATTCTCTTCCTGAAGAAACCGTCCTCTGGATGTGCCCTACAGGCAGATGGAGAGGGAACTCTGCAGAGAGGGGGTATGACAAATGGCTCATGAGTCAGGAGAAAGGGCTTTGTGTACGGCTGGCATTATTCACAAAGTACTTAAATTGTTTGCATCTTGAATATTCATATACCTGCAACTAAATCTGCAGCTTGGGAGCTTTTCAGAGGAGCAGAATGTATGTAAGGAGCGGAAGCATTACTGGAATAAACAAGGCATTAATGCCAAACTGCTCCAAGTGAATGCATTTTCATGAGATCATTACAGATAAACCGCCACTTAGTTAAGGATGGGTTTTCTCACTTATACATATATATATAATGGCTGGGACGATAAAACCTTTTCAATATGAATACTCTGCAGAACGGTAGGGTTACAACCCAGATGGCAAAAAAGAATGGGCTGATAACTTTCCAGTCACAACTGCTCCTTTCCCCAAAGGGTTTTATAATGGAGCGAGAGGTTCCAGGCAGCCACGGAAAACCTAAACCGATCTATAAATTAGCTTGCAGGTCTTGTGGTCGGCTAAGCCAGGGGGCTGACGGCCACTGATTTGTGCCAATAAGTCTCCGGTCCGACAGGCTCTCTGCTGGGTATCCGTGTCGTTTTTTCACCACATCGCTCTCTCATTTCCTTGTACTTTGTGTCATATTCTTTTCCTCCCTCTCTATGTGTGTTTAATATTGTGGATTTTGGGTCTCCGCTGCTATTGTGGGTTCGTAGATGGCTCCTGCTGATATTTATCATCCTGTGGTCGCTCTGTCTCCATCGCTCTCTATCTCTCTTTTCATTGCCTGCCTTGATGAATGGGTAGTAACCTGATCCCCGTCTCCTCCCTGCATACCTGAATAATAACACGTATATACGGAGGAAATGTAGACAGGTCAGTCAGGCTGTAACCCTCCGTCTGACCGGGGTCGCGACCTCTGTGCGACTTCAACTCAAGATCTAAACATAACTCGTGGTGGCGCCTTGGGAAAAGAAGAGGTTAGTGGATTTGCTGTGGCACATCTTCAGACAGTGAGGGAGAGCGTCTGTCGTTGATGGTATTTTTAACCATAATGCCCCAAAAATAACTTACAAATCATTGCAACGCGGAAGTTAGGCCCCGACTACAAAAGGCTGTTTGTGGCAACATCCTGAAACTTTTATGAAGCGAAAAATGTTTCACTCTTTGAAGAAAACAGCCTTAATAACACATTTATTTCACAGCATACACTAGAGGAATGACATCATCGTGTGGCTGACTGTGATCTGTCATCATTTTAAATCACTGTGTTCACAATCCTGCCTTTAACTAGTCTACCCTCGAATAACCCTGTCTTTAAAGAGCGACTAATGACTCGCTAATGTCGATTGGTTCTTCCTGTGCTGTGACGAATGATGACCCAGGCTCCGCTTGTGTCTCCTTGGCTCCAGCATGTTTGAACTCTGACCTCTGTGACATCATGGTTGACTGTGTCGGTACCAGCTGCTGGTGTAAATATCTATCACCTGCAATGAGAGGAGTTTGGTTCTGTTTGATCATGAGAGAGAGAGAGACGGACTAAGACGGAAAGCAGAAAGAGAGCTATTTGGATTGTGTCTGTCTCTGTGATGTATTACTCAGCCTCCTGTCATGACCGCCACTTTCAGACAGATGGGAAATTTATTTAAATGAGCTCAGTCCACGGACCCAGCGGGGCTTCAGCAAAAAAGTAGATCCCACTGCAACAATATGTCATTCTGCAAGGCGCTGCAGTGGCCAATCAAATAAGTGGCAGAGCACATTCCAGGTAGATTACTGCGTCACACAAACAAGTATGTCTACTGTTTACTTCGTGATTGCAAAAGAAATCTGTGCATTTTGGTGTCTGTGAAATCTTCAGATTCTCAGATCTTCTCTTAAACGTGAATACCCAAAAACCAAAATGAGATACTTCTGCCATCAGAAAAACAACAGCATTGGTAGTTTGTTTTTCAGAGTTGTTCTGATACCAAAACTGCATGTGATTATCATAAAGTGAGCATGTCTGTAAAGGGGAGACTCGTGGGTACCCATAGAACCCATTTTCATTCACATATCTTGAGGTCAGAGGTCAAGGGACCCCTTTGAAAATGGCCATACCGGTTTTTCCTCACCAAAATTTGGCGCAAGTTTGGAGCGTTGTTTAGCCTCATGGTTGGTACCAATGGATCCCTTAGGTTTTCTAGTTTCATATGATGCCAGTATCTTCATTCTTGCTTTAAAACTGAGTCCCGCCACAACCTAAAAATAGCAAGTTGCGTCAATGTGTTAAAGACATTAGTGGCGTTAAAACAAATTTGCATTAATGCGTTATTATCACGTTAACTTTGACATAGTTGTTGATATAAAAATATTGATTAGTGCTTTACCATGTAGGTGCAACAGGACAGTTTCTGGGCTGTTTGGGAAGGCACTGAAACCCATTTTGTCATATACATCTACATTTTCAAATTCCAAGTTCACAGAAACCAGAAACATCATCTCTTCCTAGAACCACACAGATCCGACCTCAACTCCCCTCGCAGCGTTTTTTCCGCGTATCTTTTCCATCAGCATTTTTTTCACTGGAATACTCATTGACGTAATTGTCCACAACTGTCAAATTCAATTGATTCAATTTACAAGGACTTATTGGAGCACATAATAAAAACAGCGAAAACCATCATCATTACCAGCTTTTACTCAACATTTATTCTTCCTTGCTTCGGCTATTTAACAGCCGTGACGGTTTTATTACCATCCCTGTACTGTAATAGGCCTCCCATTGTTAGGAAGCCATGTGGCCTCGGGCTAGTGGGGATGGTGGGCTGGTTTAAAGATGGATCTGGTCGATGCGGGCTGTTAATATAATCTTCTAACGTGCGTCTGTGAAAATGTCACCGTGGCCTGGAGCTGCACTGTGTGCTCTCAGCTTTCAGTTTTTACCCACAGGTGGGAACTGACATCACTAGGAGTAATTCAAAACTATGTTTTTTATGTGTATATATATTAATTTTGCCAGCTAAGGGCTGCAGTCTACATGTAAAATTCAATAGCATCATCAACAAATAGCTGGAATGCGATTTATTGGCAGGTTTTCATTCGTATCTGTGTGCTCTGTTGAAACATGATATAATGGCTCTCTCCATAAGGCACATTCTCATAGAGCATTGTGCTTCGAGCTGTTTGCGATCCTTCAAAGCACTCAGCAGAGGAAAACTAGGGTACATGCTAGCTAAATGTGTTGCTGCCCTTGACAAACTGCGAGCCATTTGGAGTAGCCTAAGAGAATCCAAGTATGACAACTCTTAATCGATCTGTGCTTTTTTTTCTGCTAACTTGTGCAGCGAAGCAAATGACCTTGTCACCACCTTGCATCTTTCTTTTTTCAGAGTTTTGTCAGGGATTTGAGCACTTTAGGTGCACTGTCAACAGTCAGTTAAGTCACCTTATGACTTCTGGCAAAATATCTTTTTCTCTTTTTATTGTGTTTCAGATCGATTTTTGTACTATTTAGCCGCTGGTGTCTGTATTTTATATTTTACTGAGAGACATATTTCTACGATGAATGTGTGTTTCATGGAAATCCAATAGACAATAAAGAGAGCTGAATTTGAAACTGTATAGTCCCGGCACTGGGGTCTCTGGGTTTAACAGAAATACCAGATGCAGCCAAGTGTGCAGTCAGTGCCTCACGCAATGTCAAATGTTGGGGCGTGCTGCTACTGTCCCTCGAGACACTGGACAGTCAGCTCAGTGCAGAACATCGGGTTAGAGTACATTTTGTGTTTATGTGTGTGTGTGTGTAAGAGTAGATGGTTTGTGTGCGAGGTTGCGGGAGCTCAAGTGTGTGTGTGTGTAATGGTTTGTGTGGGTTCAGATGTGTGTGTGTGTGGTTGCTGTAAAAATAAAAAAATCATACATGATCAATATTGTAAAGGCATGAGGTGGAGTCTAAAGGATGTCCTCTTTTTCTGGCAAGTATGAGACTTACAAGTAATTCACCAGTAAGTTAAGGGGTAGTTTGGGTGTTTGAAGTGGGGTTGTATGAGGTTCTTATCCATAGTCAGTGTATTACCTACAGTAGATGACAGTCGCCCCCAGTTTGGAGAAACAGACAGGAGTTACAGCAAAGCAATTTACCGCTGTGGACGGGGCCGGCAGCAAAACGTATTGTAGACACCTGAAAGAAAGCCTCACCTAAAAATAAATTAATATCAGTACAGATAGCTGCCAATACAGTCTGTGTTTCCAATGGGGAACTGAAGATGTCATCTATGCTCTCGCCAAAGCCACCAGACTGCATTGAAGAAACAGTGGTTTTACCTCACAGAACACGGGAGTCTCTAGTCTACCTTATGTGTCCTGTCACCATAACAACCAACAACAGTTGCCATTCTCTTTTGTACTAGTCAAATGACTACGGAATACAGTTCAATGTCCGTTCTACTCCTATTCTATGTCCTGTGGTTATATCTGTAGGTTTCATAAACAGAAATATAAAAACGTAAGCAGAGTATTTCTTGTGACCAGGTGCAGCGACCTCCTGGAGTCTTGTTGTCACAGTGAGGTTGCCAGGAAACCAGCATGCTTACCACACACACATGAACAGCAATAAACACTTCTGCTTTTGGTCGTGGTCGGATGACATTGCGTTTGAACTACTTATTTTCGAGCACAGCCTGGTGTCAACTCTCAGCAGGAAAGCATATTTCCCAAAATGTCGATATTCCATTGCCAATATTTTTCTAATATTGGAATAAGACAGGTATCTTAAAGAGCACCTATTATGCTTTTGTGCTTTTCCCCTTTCCTGTAGTGTGTTACGTATAGTTAGGCATTGATCTCCAATAGTTAAGGTTAGGATAGGTCGTCGGGCAGCGAGTCTCGCAAGAGTTTTTGCAAGTTTTTGCAGATTTCAGATCAGATTTCTTCTGCTAGACATGACCTTAAAGTCTTTTTTTGCTTCTGCCTTTTTTTTCCGTAACGTGGTGATGTCACCAAGTAACACATTTTCATAATACCAGCCCAGTGGCTAGTTTGGCACGCCTCCAAACAAAGCTAATTAGAGCGGAGCTGGAGCGCAGTCCGAAGAGTTTGGTTCTGTTGACCAATCACAACAGAGTGGACAAGCTGACTAATCAGAGCAGACAAGGCTTTTTGGGGCAGCAGAAGCTTAAACAGAGCGTTTCAGACAGAGGGTGATAAAAGAGGCGCTGCAACACAGCCGGTATGAGAAAAATAAAACATGTTTTGAGCATTAAAGCATGTAAACATGTTCTAGTTGAAACCCAAATTACAAGTATGCACCTGAAAATAAGCATAATAGATCCTCTTTAACAAGGTTCCTCATAAAATAATATAAACTGACGATAAAAGTATTAACATCGACCCACCATATTGCCTGAATAAATGAGCTAAGAACCAATTGCTCTATGCATAAAAAATAAAGGACATAAAAGTCACAATGTGATGATATTAAGTGCTAGTTTGTTTGCTTAACACCATCAAGTGCTCCCTTTGATAAGAGTCTCATAGTTTAGCAGCTACCATAGGGATATCTGTTAACCAGACAGAGTCAAGTACAATTTGTGGGTGGTTATTCGCTGTCTGATCGATGTTATTTCAGGGCTGTCCTGATGTCAAACCGAATCACTGAATCCTCTTTGATCTGGCGTCTCTGAAGCAGCCCACATGGCTTAACATTCAGAGGGTATATTTACCTCTCTAAGTGAGGTGAAAAGTGTCCTCATTAATAACAGTGGATTGTTTTGTGTCTGAGCTGTCTGCCCACCGTTGGCTGACTGCTGGTGGCTGAAAACAGAGACGTGCATCCACCAAGAATAGGCCGCGATAGGCCAACGGTAGCGCATTTAGCAACGCCGCTAATCTGAATATCAGACGCAAACATCCAGCTTGCATAAGTAGCGGCGTGAAAGCTGCTTATACATTGAAAGAGACGGGGTGCGTGGGATTGAAATGGAAAAGGTGTGTGTGAAGCTCTCGTGTGCACATACATATGTGCATCCGTGGTTGTTTGCATACGTGTCTAACATGCGTATCGGTGTCCCGGCGCAGCTGAAGAGAGGGGAGATTTGCAGGATTGAGTTTCACCAGTTGAACTTTGCAGTGTAATACGTTTTGGTGAGTGAGGTAAATCACATAGAGGGGTGACTGCTGCCAGGAAGGTGACACTTCGAACAGCACCGAGGGTCATGAAGGAGAGGAGAGTGAAGAGGCCTGAGTGTCTGTCTCAGGCGTTTCATACATGATCACTGGTTTCTAATCATCGAACCTGTAATGTATGCTCCATAATCCCCTCTGAAGCAGCACAGAACCTCGCGTCTAATCTCCCAGACCCATGACTCATCGACTTACTGCCTCACTACAAGGCAGCTTTCTATTATCAGATTTTTGCCTTCTTCTCCTCCGTGTGTCGCAATGGGAAGCTTAACGCGTCTTATTTTGATTAAAGTGTATTTATATTAGTGCAGCACGGAGAGAAAAGGAGATACCCATTCTATGAATTTCAATACGGAGAACCCCCCATTTGATCTGTGTGCTGCCGCCACATGCCACAGTGGGATGTGGGCTTACTGCAGAGGGAGAGGTTTTGGCTTACGAGTTCACCACATGGCGGGCATTGTCCTCGAGTCATACAATTGGCTTTTGTGTTTGCAATACGCTAATATGAGGTGGTCTTCAGAGGGTGAGTGTGGAGTCTGAGTATGGCACTGCTGTCATTTCAAAAGCCTCAAATTTCGAACATTAAAAGTGACTCAGCGCTTTAAATGCCGACCTGTTTCATAATCATGAATCCAATAACCATAAGTCCAATATGCACTCTCCTTTTAGCTGTGCTTTTGGCTGTTTAGCAGATGGTCCACTATGTTCGCCAGCTAGTTGCTAACTGTGACTGTTTGCTGTTTGATGCTGGCAGGTATTGTACTGTAGGTTTTTATAGCTTCATCACTGAAAACTGGTGCCTGCCGCAACCTAAAAACTACGCTATGAGAGCTGTGAGAGTGAACCAGAACAGTACAGTTGTGGGCCGGAGAGAGTCGGGTGATAATTCTCTGTGGGTTCATCACTAAGAGCATACCCTTTCACTAACAACAAGTCGTGTGATTCATCGTTAATATGAATTTATTGATTATAGCTGCTTCAAAGGGACAGTTCGGGTGCTTTGAAGTGGGGTTGTATGAGGTATTTATCAATAGTAGGTGTATTACTTACAGTAGATGACGGTCGGTGTGCCCCCAGCTTGGAGAAACAGATATGAGTACCAACACCGGAGCAAAGCAATACAGTGCTGTGGATGGGGACGGCAGAAATTTAATTTTAATAAATAAAAATAAATAATATTTGAATATTTTCCGATGGCAAACTGAGCTGAAAGTGAAACATATCTATACTATTTTTTGTCATCTGAGTCTGGTGGTTTGGGAGAGAGCATAGATAAGTTTCACTTTTAGTTCAGTTCCCTGTCGGAAAGGAGAAAGAAAGGGCCGTCCGATGCCGTCGAGCCCGGCTGCTATTCCATCTTTTGGAGATTGAAGCAGGCTCAGTTTCAAAGCTAGATGTGAGGATGAAGAGATGATGAAGATGAAGAGTTTTGTCTATATAACAGTGAATCAACTGTCATCATATGAAACTATAAAATCTAAGGAATCCATTGGTACCAACCATGTCATACTAGGTTGTAGTGCTAGGCTAAATAACGCTCCAAACTTGTGCTTAATTTTGGCGAGGAAACACTGGCATGGCCATTTTCAAAGGGGTCCCTTGACCTCTGACCTCAAGATATGTGAATGAAAATGGGTTTTATGGGTACCCACGAGTCTCCCCTTTACAGACATGCCCACTTTATGATAATCACATGAAGTTTGGGGCAAGTCATAGTCAAGTCAGCACACTGACACACTGACAGCTGTTGTTTGCAGTTTGCCATGTTATGATTTAAGCATATTTTCTATGCTTAATGCAGTACCTGTGAGGGTTTCTGGACAATATGTGTCATTGTTTTGTGTTGTTAATTGATTTCAAATAATAAATATATACATACATTTGCATATAGCAAGCATATTTGCCCACTCCCATGTTGATAGGAGTATTAAATACTTGATAAATCTCCCTTTAAGGTACATTTTGAACGGATACAAAATGTGCAATTAATTTGTGATTAATTACGATTAACTCTGGACAGTCATGCAATCAATCGCAATTAAATATTTTAATCAATTGACAGCTCTAGTTCTTTTGTATGAACTGTGCATGGGCTTAAGAATGTTTTTTCCTGCTTGGGACCAAGTGGTGATACGATATGACAGGTGTGGGAAAATCATAGCTTGCAACTTTTAAAGGTTAGATGCGTTAGAGGATTAAGATATTGTTCAAGTCAGTATTTTCTCAGTGTGTGTGTGTTCTCACAGTAATGGCCCTGAAAAGGAGGATGTATGTCACAGTGTACCGGTCATAAAAAAGCAGAACTCCAGGCACAACATGTCTACTTCCAGCACCCTTGCACGCCCCAGTATACAGTGAGGCGAAGGTGTGTGTGTCTGTATGTGTGGCAACTAGTCTGAGTCTACACTGTACTGTCAGTTTATGTGTGTGTGTGCTTGAAATGGGGCTTTATTAGAGCCTCCTGGGTGCCCATTGGTTTCCTTTGTCTGATCCCTGAGACCCCATGGGAGCGCAGAGGCTTTTGAGTTGAACTTAACTTTGTTTCCTACACACTCACACACAAACACACACACTTGTCCAGTATTGCTTTATAGATCTGCCGTACGCCTCCTCCTCCAATCGACTCCACAAAAAAGGGATCTCAAGGGGCCTATGTGAGCCTCCCTATTCATTCATTCCATGTGTGACATCGATAAAATGACCTGCAGTCACTCAAACACACCTTTCTGTCGCTTCCAATTTCCTGCCTGCTTACAGATACAGCGCAGACGAGAAGGAGCACTGTATGAAGACCAATGTGCCCCGTGGCTTACAAGATAGTGGTAGTGAAAGCAACTGATTCAAGATCACATAAAGTGTTCATAGTACAAACAAAAATATATATTTTAGGTTAGACAATAATGTCATTTTCATTTGAAAATACTTGTATACAGCGTATTAAACTCACATACATGCATCATCATACAGACTTCATCAATCACCTTACTGGTAGCAGAAATGAGGCCCCAAAAACCAATTAGTGAACACGAATTTTCAGACAAGAAAGGACATCATTAACAGGTAAACGGATAACAGGTAACAAGGTGCAGGCGGAGGATCTGAACCGCTGAGCAGCAGAGAAATGAGAAAGCGCCCGCTGCGTCCAATGGGAACCTCACAGAAGACACTTGGACCCAGGGATAATGAGTTAACATGAAGACTGAAAGATAACAAGCTGAGAGCCCAAAAATGATGCCTGCTGGTGCTCAGGATGGTTTAAAGGCCAGAAGCTCCTTTTCAGGTAATCTAATAAATTCACTGCAAAACACAGGGAGCAGTTACCATGAGGAATAAATTACAGCACAATACAGCCAGATCATGTACGATATATCCATCTGGTGTTGCTGTGGTGTGATCAAATGAAATCCTGAACTATTAACAAAACCTACGCTGGAGGTGTCTTCGACAGCACTCCCGTTATCTCCGGTCTGGGAGTTGTCTGTGTTTCCGTCTTACAACTTTAACCCTTTCACAGTGTGTTTTCAGTTCATGACAGCATCAAGTTGCAGGAGAAAACCACGAAGAACTAACGCTCCGTTACTGAGCGCTAGTTGGCACCAGTTACTCTGTTGTTAAAGTGGCATTATATTTGGTGAAGAGAGCATTATGATTTGTTTACGACTCAAAACTCAAAGTTTAGGACTTGGGACTTGACTTGGGACTAGTCAGTCTTAATTTGGGACTTGTTTTGAGACTTAACTTGGGACTTGTCAGTCTTGATTAAGGATTTGATTTGGGACTAGTCAGTCTTAATTTGGGACTTGTTTTGGGACTTAACTTGGGACTTGTCAGTGTTGATTTGGGACTAGTCAGTCTTAATTTGGGACTTGTTTTGGGACTTAACTTGGGACTTGTCAGTCTTGATTTGGGTCTTGATTTGGGACTTGTCAGTGTTGATTTGGGACTTGATTTGGGACTAGTCAGTCTTAATTTGGGACTTGATTTGGGACTAGTCAGTCTTAATTTGGGACTTGATTTGGGACTTGATTTGGGACTAGTCAGTCTTAATTTGTGACTTGTTTTGGGACTTAACTTGGGACTTGTCAGTCTTGATTTAGGACTTGATTTGGGACTTGACTTGGGACTTGTCCGTCTTATTTGGGACTTGTCAGACTTGATTTGGGACTTGACTTAGGACTTGCCTGTCTTGACTTGAGTGCAAAGACTTGTGACTTACTTGTGACTTGCAAAACAATGACCTCGGTCACCTCAATCTTGGGAAACACAGAGTCTGCTCCGTTCATTTTGGCCAGAGTGTACTGGGATGTAAGTTCAGGTTATTGGCTACAAGATTGAGGAATCCAAAACAAAAACTAATCAAAAATCAAAATGCAGTTTGTAATGGATGACTAAGCTCAGTTTACTCCTTTTTAAGTACCATAAAACTGCACACATTTGACATCAGCTGCTTTTGCATCTGCCTCTCTAAATGTTAAGAGGTAAAATTACTATGACTGACTATCGCTTGCAATGCTCACACGAAAGAGAGCTGAGATGCCGGCGTCTGGCATTTTCCACGCTGGGCTGACAGAGCGAGTATATTGGTTTTAGCAGCTTTTCCTTCCGTTTGATCAAAAGCCACCGGTGAGAACAGATGGAAAGGGAGAGGGGAAAAAGAGAGAAGGAAGGAGACCGAGAGAGAGAGGAGGAAAAAAAAGACTGCAGTAATATTTTGAGAGCTGTGGTGATCTAATAAGTGGTGGAGAGGTGTAATAAATCAGCATAAATAGACTGCAATTTGTTGGGATTCATGCCTGTAAGCAGCGAGAGGCTCAGCTGCTGCTTGTCCTGACAGGGCTGCACACCGAGGGCTTTGGCAGGTGCACTTAAGACACACACAGAGCTAAACAGTAGTGAAAAGTATTTTTCTTTTTCGTTTTTTTTAAGCTAAAATTCATAACAGCAATCCTATTATGTTATCAGTGTTGTGTAACGTCCACGACAGCATTCCTGTGACAGGTGGGTAATCTCAGGAAAAGTGTTTTGACAGTCCATCAAACGCCGGCTGGAGTCTGATCCTTTCGGCTTCATTTTGAATGTCTTTCTGTTTTGATTTTAATCTGTTATATGAAAGCCTCCCCCCCTCCACCACCACCACACATAAACACAAACGTACTACAAGCACCCCACATTCAAACACACACACACACACACCACAAAACACCCTCATATCCCCGCCACTGCACACTCTGCCTCCGTCTTCCTCTCCCTCCCACCAGACTGAATTGCTATCCTCACCTGGCCCGGCCACATCATGATCCCTTCTCAGTATTTGTCCGTCTCCTAGAGAAGTAATCACCTCAGCTCTGCCGTAGCAAACCCTGCTGTCGGATGAATGATACAGAAGCAGTAACAAGAAAAATCCACAGTGGCTTCATTATCCTACAACTGAAGTAGAAGCCTTTCACCTCTGCTGCCTTAGGCCTAGGATTTTACTCTTTGAGGAAAATAGGCAGATGTGTCTCTTCGATTATTTGCGGATGTAAAATTCAAACAACAACCCTGGATGCTTGATGTGACTGAGCTGCGGTTTCTCTTGGAAACATCTTCTTTAGTCACCAGCAATGCTGCAGGACTGTAAAGCACAAGGGATGTAGATTTTCTTGTCCATAGTTAATCATGTTTAATCGCAACTTTTTATCTGTTCAAAATGTACCTTAAAGGGAGATTTGTCAAGTATTTAATACTCTTATCAACATGGGAATGGGCAAATATGCTGCTTTATGCAAATGTGTGTATATATTTATTATTGGAAATCAATCTTTCAAAATCTTTTTACTTGTTACGAAACCGTCTCAATTAAATACTGATGCCTCTATATGACCGACATGGTAAACGAGACGAGACGAGATCAGCGAGAAGATTGGCTATTTCTATATAGTTGTTCTGAATGCTTATCATCGGTGATACCGGGTCTGATTCTGCAGAAAATCACGCAGGGTCACCAGAAACTCCTTCAGCTCAGATTCCAGAGGGGCCTCCGGCAGCAACCAGCCCGCCGCAGACAAACCCAGATCCCGTTTCGCTGCCGCCTTTGGTGCAGTGGGAGCGCCGAGAGGTGGGGAGCTCCATGCGCGACGGAAGTGGCTCCTCCGCCAGCCAGGAGCAGAGCTACGCCTCGCTGCTCCGCCGGTTCCTGCTGGGAGCCAAAACCGACACCACACTGCTGGAGGCGCAGGCCGTATTGCTGGGTCCGCTGGGGGGATGGGAGGCACGGGAGAACCAGAACCAGGACTGAATGGGGCAGAGTGTCAAACCCTGCTGCAGTAGAATAAGACGTTTTCTAAAGGGACTCTGGTGCTCGGAAACACTACCGCTTTTGTCCACAGGGACCGCCAAAGTCAACAGAAAATTAAAGTTCCTTATAGTAGCTTTAAGTAAAAAGATAAAAAACATAATTTTCTCATATCACCATATCTTAAAAGTTAATTGAAATTATTTTCTCATTTACAGCCAGGTAGTTCTTCCTTTGTTATGTGTGTTCCCATTAACTACCAATAGCTGAGCCCGTCGGAAGGCTACACACATACTCATAGAACTGGAGTTACATTCAAGTAACTGCTATTTCTTTCTCCGTCTCCTTCACACACAAACACACACACACCACCCACTCGCTCATTTTAAGCATGGCCCCTGTAAGGCCTTAAATAGCTCTCTCTCTTTCACTGGTCCATCACTTAAGGATACAATGTGCACGAGGTCCAGTGAGCATGCTGAATGATGGCACATTCGCCTGTGTTTCTCCTTTTCTCTGCCAGAGTTTGAAGTGGCTCTCCTCCTGGGCCGTGTTTGCATCTTCTCTGCTGTGGCCAAGGTAGATTAATCATTAATCAGTCCTCCCTCTGTCCCAGCACCATCTGTGTGGGCTCATCTTCAACCCAAAAGACCCTAACCATCCCTTCCATTCTTCCAACTCTTTGTCGGGACTTTTTTTTGTTTCAAACTGTCTTTAATCCTCTTTGGATTGTGGACATTGAATGAATCAAGGGCAGAAAATGTTGCACACATAAATCCATTCGCAGGACGCCACCCCGTTTCACTGTAATCTAGTATGAAAACATTTGACGTTTGCATAAGTGTTTACCTCAAAATGTGATTAATGAAAACTCTTAAGCTGGGATTTACTGCTACAAAGTCTAATAATCCAATTATCCCAGCCAGCAATGCGGGCACATCTATTTTTTTCCACACTTATTTCCATTCTTGTAAGCTTCTATTTTAAAATCTTTCCCATAGTAAGTTGGCATAAATCACAATGGGCACCTTGCAGTACTTGACGTTGGTATTGTTTGAGTTTCTATTGCAACGGTTTATAGCACTTGTGGCAAAGCAAAGCCAGAATCACACTCTAATCAGCATTTAATTACAGTCTGTCATCAACTACGGTGTCATTTTCTGGTTCTACTCATTAACCATGTGGTGTTAGTCGCCCTCAGAGGCCTTGCAGATTGGGGGAGCAGAGGACGGCGGCCCTACAGCTGCTTTTCCCATTCTCATTTCTTCGAGACTGTTGACTTCATTTCCTGCAGGCCTCGCCCCGGGACACTTTTGTCTGCTTTTTCACTCCTCTGGTTTTCTATTCCTGCTCCTTTTTCTCTCTGGGTGTTTGTTTCCCTATGTGTGTCTCTTGCTGTGCCTGTTTTTCTGATTTTTACTCACTGTTGTTTCTACCTTCCTCTCTCTACTATGACCCGACACTGACCCACCTGAACTCCCCAGATCTCTCCTGTCCGCCACAACAAAGAAATCCCTCACAGGCAAACGTATGAAAAGGAAAGCTGAATATAAAGTAGCATTTGATGAGACATTGTCTCCAAAAGCGAGCATGGAAAATGGCTTTTTGATTGGAATATGAACTTACGGAACCCCTAAAGGGCAAACGAGAATTTTTTTGTTTTTGTTTTCTGGTGATCCATTTTCTAAGTCGTTTTGCCAGGATGTTCTTTCAAAGTTCTTTTTTTTTCAGTGAAACGGGGAGGATAAAATCAGGCTGATTTTTCTAAGTTATTTTTTTTTCCTGTGTAAAAACAAGCGAGAAAAAAAATAAAACTTTTTAGGCTAACTTTGAAGTTGCTTTTTTTTGCCTATATGTGAACACAGGTGAAAAAAAAACAATTTTAGGCATTTTTTTACAACTTACTTTTTTGTCTCTGTGAGAAAACTGGTGAAAAAAAAAACTTTTTTTAGGTTAATTGTTTTAAGTAACTTTTTTTTTTTGCCTCTGTGTGAAAACAGGTGAAAAAAAAAAAGTATTTTTAGGCTAATTTTCCAAAAAAAAATGTGGCTGATTTTTCAAAGCTACTTTTTTTTCTTTGCCTCTTAGTGAAAACAGGTGGAAGAATTTTTATGCTGATTTTTCTAAGTGTTTGTTTTCACACAGAAAAAAAAAAGTACCTTCGAAAAATCAGCCTGAAAGAAATATTTTCCACCTGTTTCACAGAAAACAAGGAACTTAGAAAGATTATCCTGGCAAAAACATATTTTTTTTTACCTGTTCTCAAGCCAACCACAGGAGATAAAACAATTCAGATCAGACTTAGAAAATGGATCACCAGAAAAAAAAAAATTCTCACTTGCCTTTCAGGGCTTCCGTATGAACTGCATTCCTTTGAGCACTTTATTTTCATCATCGCTCATCGCTGTTGCCAGAATTTATTTGCTTCTATTCACGTAGCTGCAAAAGTACAGTAGTAAGGTATTAAATATTAAACCTCTGTCCTGACAGAAGTACATTGCTCGTATGTGCGTGTGGTCCCATGCTTTAGCTATTTAAATGGCTTTTTTAAAAGCGAGTGGTTCATCAGCAGGTCAACCTCGAAGAGACATAGGCTGATTTATGGTGTCTGCAGGAGGGAGGAGGAGGAAGGAGGAAGGGTGAGAGAGAGGAGGGGGGGAGCCATCTAACACCCCATCCAGAATGGGATGTTTTGGCAGCCTGCATGTTTGGTGCCCCTGCCGTGACAAACTGTGTTGACGCCGTGGATAAAAAATAGGCCAAGGTGCTTTCAGGAACAGGGAACTGTGAAGAAACAAAGATTTTACATAGGCTGCATCCCACTTTTCTTTTACCGCCTCCACCCTTTTCTCTTCTCATATACGACTACAAATAGCATTTCCTTCTAAACAAGTCTCCATCACATGCGCAGCCAATTTAAAACTTATTTAGATACACAAGCTGTTACACACTACATTTAATTGCTTAAAACCGAGTGAGGTTCACTGCCCCCCTACTGCGCTCCCCTCTCATGCATTACTTCCTTTCATCTTGGGCCTCGCTTTAATCACAATCACCCCTGATTTCCTCTCCATTTCCTCCTTTCTTTCCTCTGTGTCTGGCCCACTCTCAGGCTCATAAATCTGTCACGCCGAGGTCTATTAGCTGTGACATTCAGCACAGATATCGTAATATTTTCTGTGACGAGATACCGCCGCCTAGGCACTCTGTACTCGCACAGCCGAGGAGTTAGTTTGGGTGACATGTGAGATGTCAGAGAAGCTTCTGTAAAGAGGAGTCATTTGTGGGGAGACAAGGGGTAGAAAAAAAAGATTAAATACTGCAGTTCTGTATTTAAAAGACAGCGGGTGTTGTAGCTTTTTACTTTGCTTGTCATCTAGTTAAAGCTCTAGGCCACAACAGTGAAGCTAAAATAGCTGCACACACAACACACCAGTTCAATGCATGCATGAAAGGGAATTTAGTTGGGTTTGGGTTTGATCTGTGCTGCCTTTGTCAAGGTTAAAAGGAGTAATACAGTTTACCGTCTGTGTTGTTGTTTCATAAATATAGGCGCACCTCAAGCCGTGATTGGTTGATGACTTTATTTACCAGAAAATCTATGTCGTTCTGGAAAAAAAAATGATGCCAGTTTTTCGCCACATCATATTCACGCTCTGTGTGAAAGTATTCATGACAAAAACAACAGATTGGCGTGTGAATTAATCACACTAAAAAACGCCCCCCTGGTGTTTAAAGACCTCAGACTGTACTTTTTTGGGAAGTTATGCTACAGTTTGTGATGCTGTAGTGACTTCCTGTTTACATAGTTGATTGCCTTTGATTAGATAGTACAGATGGTTCCGAGGTCTTCGTCAGCTAAGATACGTTTTAATGGTGCAACCCATTTTAGTAAATCACTAGTTTTAAAGTGTTACTACAAACTTTATGCACAAACTCAGTGATGGATTTGAATCCTGATGATGAAAACGATGTCTCATCACCTCAGTTTCATCAAAACAGTTAGCAATGCTTTATTTCTTGATATGCACACATTTATTATCATTTCATCTTAAAAAAAAAAGTAAAAAAAATAAATAAAAACTCATTATTTTGGACAATTTCCCAGAGAACACAGCTGCTCTGAAAAATGAGTAAGCAGTTTCTTAACAGCTTTTGCATATTTTCCCAAATTCAAATCCTGTTGACTCACTTTTGGTCCAAATCATTTCCCTAAAAACACAATGAATATATCAGAGTATATTTAGCGCATAAATATTTAGATTAATTTTGGTCTTCACCCGTGGTCCTGTTTACCCTGTATTTTTGTTTTCCTCTCTGGATGCATCAGCTCAGTGCTTTTCCTATGGGTCTACTGTTTGATGTGGAGTAAAAGGCTCCGGGAGTTTATGAATGAATATTTTAAAAAGGGATTCAGCGAGGCGGCGGGGCACAAAATGGTTCCTCTGTCCTCTCTACAAGCCAGTCAGTCATCCTGCCGCAAGCCCGACTCTGGTATCTCATAAAAGCAAAGCTGCATCACTCTGCTGGGAAGGGGAGTTGAATACAGGAAAAGTTCTGTGTATATATGTGTGTTCAAGAGAGAGAGAGAGAGAGAGGCTTGACAGACAGAGTGAAAGACAGAAAACAGAGGTTATGGGTGTGGGAAAAAGGGCGGAGGAATATGTGTGGGCAAGAGTTTCTAAAATGGGAACTTGTGCTGTATGAACCTGTAGGTTGTCACATCTCGTGTACGTGTTGATCGGGGCAGAGCCAGAATCAGATGGCTGCTGGAGATGTTGCTGTAAAGCTGCTTATGTGTCCACTCCACGCTTAAAATCTTGAACTACTTAAAGGGTCTATTTGTAACTTTCAGAAATGCTTGTTAACAGCGACACCTGTGGCTGTTAAGTCAACGAAAGTCAGCGTCCCGTTGCTTGGGCTCGTGCTTGTGCTCACTCTAAATATACCTGAACGAGCATCACTCAAAACAGTGAGGCGACACACGTCAGCTAAAACCACAATATCACTCTATATTTCAGCTGCTTGGCAGTAATGTTAGCTGACCAGACGAAGGTCTCTCCATGAATCAATGCTGATCCTACTGTTGGCTTTTCCTGCCTCAGTGCAGGGGCTCCACAGCGAGTCTCCACCTGCAGCTGGAGAGAGCAGGGAGACAGCGGCACCCGGTCGGTAACGAGACGATAACGTTTCTCTCTGCGGAGCCCCGTCACTTCACAAGACACGGGAAACCTCTGTTGGTCTGGAGGAGCTGCAGCAGTTATTTCTGCACAAACGTCCACTGTACATTCACTAGATATTCTCAGAGCTAAACCAACTCTCCTGCAGTGTGTAGTGAGTGTGCGTTCACGTCTAGCGGTGGAGCGAGTACACGAGAATGCGCGCGCCCTGTGTGAGTGAAGGCGAGCAGCAGAGGAGCAGTGGCTCCAGCCACATGCGAGCGCGCATGTGTCCTGACCTGGTACATTTATACGCTTAAAAAGTTACAAACATTCCCTTTAAAGGGCGGGTCCATTATGTTTTGGTATTTTGAGGTTTTTATATCATTCTGTGTTCCTTATGTATTCAAATCTGAACATTCAAAGTTTGGTCAAAGTATGAATGTTTTTGCGTCAAAATGCTATTTTCCCAAGTCCTTCTAAAAACGTTTTCCCACCTGACGTAGGTTTCTGCATGAGGATGTTCTACATATATACATACATACTGTATATCCTTATCCATAGTCAGTGTATTACCTACAGTAACTTAGAGGGCGGTGGGCACGCTCCCAGTTTGGAGAAGCAGACAAGAGAGAGCTAAACAGTGCTGCTGTGGACGCCACGTTAGTTCAGATCCGAAAGTTACACATTAAACAAACAAACTAACCAATCGAGGTTCTGCAAGGTAAAATGACTGTTTTTGTCAATGGAGTCTGGTGGCTTTGAAGAGAGCATAGATAACGGCTTTAGTTCCCCACATTCCCGCATGTGCGAGCGCGCATGGGAAACCGACCTGGTAGATTTATACGTGTAAAGAGTTACAAACAGTCCCTTTAACATTACTTCAGAAGTCCGCTACAGAAAATAGGCATTTACTTTTTGTAGTGTCAGAGACCTCAGCTATAAAACATGGTTAAATACAGTGGATTTCTTGATTCTCTGTATCTGTGATTATTGTTGACAGTACTTTTTTGATCTGCCACTTCTCAGTGAGGAAGTAAAGCCAATCTCAAGAAAACACAAGGTTAAAATATGATGTAAACTTTTTGTAATGCAAACAGCAGTGCTAAAGGTACTCAGACTTTGACTGGGAGTCCATTGGATTTCCCAATGCAGTCAATGTTTTCTGTACTCCCTGTTGCTTGTTAGCCAATCCTGTGAAAGCTTGCAGTCAGCATGAGGCTGGTATCAGTGTAAGCTCAAGAACTACATCTACATGCAATCTGATCTCTGCTCTAGTGTCTGATTTTTGGCCGCAGTGCTGAAATTCCTCTTTGTCTGGTTCTAACCAGTCATTCTCGGTTGGTATGGAGGAGGAGAGCGGGAGGTCACGGTGGTGGGGTGCTGTAATTCAAGTTGCATCAGAGTCTGTCTGCGTTTTCACCTTTTTTTTCATGTCCTGTGCGGCCACAGTGATAACATCAGATGGGTGGTTGCGGCATTGTCTGAGGGGGGAAATTGGTTTGGATGCAGGGGTGAATGACCATGAATTGAAATTTTCAGATGCTAAAATGATGAAAGATTATAATTAGGGCTGTCAAAGTTAAACATAAATTTGTTTTAATACCACTAATTTCTTTAACGCATTAATGCAATCAATCGTTCGGAGGTTGTAGCAGGCTCAGTTTTAAAACTAGAGTGAAGATACTGGTATCTGGTATCTTGTCTGTTGGACTTGAGTTTGCCATGTTATGATTTGAGCATATTGTTTATGCTAAACGCAGTACCTGTGAGGGTTTCTGGACAATATTTGTCATAATTTTGTGTTGTTAATTGATTTCCAGTTATAAATATATACATATATTTGCATAAAGCAAGCATATTTGCCCACTCCCATGTTGATAAGAGTATTAAATACTTTACAAATCTGCCTTAAAGGTGCATTTTGAAAAGATACAAAATGTGTGATTAATTTGCAATTAATCACAATTAACTATGGACAATCACCCGATTAATCGTGGTTAAATATTTTAATAGATTGACAGCCCTAATTACAGTTTAATTTAGGACATAGTGCCATCTTCAGCAAGTGAGATTTGAGACTTGTTAGCGCGGATTGTTTTGTCACTAGAGGTATTTTTTTTTATGTTAGTGGAGATCAGCAAAAACATGTGCTTATGAGCTGCCTCCCACTGCTGCCTCACAGATTATCTTGGGGAAAATCCCATCCCTCAGGTCATTTTGTGCTCAAGTCTAGGAATGCTAACATCTCTGAATGCATCGCCTCAGACATCTCAGGAGAGGCTGTCGAGTGGGCAGGTGTGATAAACACACGTAATGCAGGAATGCTATTTCGTCAGATGACCCTGGCTCTGTGTCATGACTTGGGAGTGATGTAATGTGTTGTTCTTTTTCCCACTCCAGACATATACAGAATGTATGTCTCTGGTATGTTTAGTCCAGACTGATGAAAAATGTCTGTGATACTGAAGGCCGACTCTTTACAGTGGCCTTCAGTGCCTCATACGGCTGCTGCACAGACACTTGAAGAACTCCCTTCAGGAAGGCGATATAGGGTTCACACAGCAACGAAAAACATCTTTAAGATATCTTTTTTTTCATCGTTCCCTCCTAAACAAATGACTTCATCAAATACTAGAAAGCTGCTGCTTTTTGTGATGTCTATTTAAAGGAACAGTGTGTGACATTTAGGAAATAGAATATCATAATAATAATTATGTTTTCTTTAGTGTATAATCACCTGAAAATTAGAATCATTGTGTTTTTCTTTACCTTAGAATGAGTTTTTGTGTCGGCCACCGTAGTTCTCCTACACCCTTGGCACACAGGAGAAATTTCAGTTGGTTGCAATCTGCAACCTCACCACTAGATGCCGCCAAATCCTACACACTGCATTTTTAAGATATGTATTAACTGTTAATATTTTAGCACTTTCATCCCAACCGTTTGGCCCACTTACTTATAGTTTTTTTTATCTCATGTATTCTAATTCATGGCAGAGGAAGTTTTTAAGAGTATGTCTTGCCACAAATTGCCATGTTAATGGACAATAAAGATGTCTATTCTATGCAAACATGCCATAGAGTGCTCAAGGGAAGGGCGTATTGTTGTAGGCCAACCAGGAAGTTAGCATCGCCCTGGGTTCCCTCGACAAAAAGCCAATGAGATTTTTCCATTGGGTTTTGGATTAGAGCAGAAAATAAGCTCTCATAAACACACATTTATGATACTTACATGTTTTTTCAGCAAGACAATCTCCACAAATGAACACCACTTTTCTGATTTTGGAGCGTAAATGCATTCGCCAGAAGTAAAAAGCTAACGTTAGACTATAAATGAACTACAACACGGTGGCATGAGCGCAAGTATACACAACGAAGCTGTAAAGGCGAACGAGTCTGCGTGATGACGTTTAGTAGTCTCATTTAGCCACTTGTTAGCAACTGCCTTTTTTAAGACACGTAAAGGCTTCAAAATTCACGAGTGGGGTATTTACTGACATATTTTATATCAAAGAAAAAAATGTTAAAATCGCTTGTGTTAACCACAGACCTTATTTCAGGCATCTAACTAAAAAGCCATTCAAAAAACCCATTGACTTCCAGACGAGGGAACCAGAAGTGCTAAAATGCTAACTCATTTCAGGGTTTGAGGACTCATTCCTGTAGCACTCTATTTCCCAACTGCATTTCAACACATTTGCACAGTATGTCCCTAAAATGAATTCTTTGAATCACAGTTCACACGGCGAGGTCAGTGGTTTACAGTACAACGGTGCATTTTAAATCAGCAGGGTATATAAATGTCTTTTATCTGAGTCATTGGCCAATGCCATGTGGCAACATGTTGAGGCAAAATCAATAGGCAGCATGACCTTCAGCATGGACAAGGGTTTGCAAAAAGGACAAAATCAATATTACAGCTGGCTCTGAGCAAACGTGTGATTACAAAAAAAATTCTATGGGACAAAATATGTCATAGGATTTGCTGTGAGAAATATTACCACTGACTGAATTGACTGAGAATATAACGTTTTAATGTGTTTATTAATCCTAACACACTGCAGCAAATGCGTTATCCATGAGTCCACCATGTAAATCAGTGATACTTTTGATGGATTTTTGCAGCTTCAAGAGGTGCAAAACGAAACTCAGGGTGGATGATAAAAACAAGAATAATACCTGAGCCCGGCAGCGTCTACTGAGCACTCCCCTAGTTGCTCATGTGGAGCTCCTCAGTGGCTAACAGGAGTCTGCGTTCGACCTGCAGCTCTTTGTTATGAATGTAAATTAAACACAATAAAAAGAGCATAACTGAGGAATATGTGCTTTAATACTAGAAGCATCATATTTTTGCTACTTCTAACATCAATAGTGTGTCTCAGAATGAAAAGCTCCACACCTCTTTGACTTGACTGAATTCCTACTGTATAAGGTTTGTAAGAAAGTGATGGGATTTGTATTAAAATGTTAAATCATAGCCTTATCAACTATTCCTGCGGGTCCAAAAGTGTCAGCCTATCTATTCACCGGAGCTCTTTTTTGAAATATATACTTGCGAAACTCATTTTCAGTTGCAAAGAACACTTTTAAATCTTTCTTGATTTAGCACAAAAGCCAATTTTTGAGAGTGTGAGATATGATCACTTTCGCAGCCCATTTTCCCCGAGCACTTTCTCCTGATATTCATTTGAGAGCACTTGAGGTAGATGGTGTTTTTCCTCTTAGTCTTTCTAATAACGCCTTGTAAAGACCTGCTGATTTCCCTTAAATGTTTGTTGATTCAGAAAACAGGAAGGCAGGCATGCCTTGGTTCATTAGTTACCCAGTGAGAAGGGCTTTAGGTATGCACCGCCCCGAGGCAGCTCTCATTCCATACATACATACACAACTCAGCACTGTAAACAAATGCTCGCACACATGCTGCGCGTGAAGCTGTTAAGAATGTGCCCAAACTATAGATGAATTCACGAGCTCGGAGTACTTCATACCGAGTATTCCCAAACACACACACACACACACACACACACACACAAGGAGGTGTGATCTACCAGGCAAGGCTGCGAAACGCTGCTATGTGAGAAAACACCTCGCAAAGCAAACAGAGCCTCACAAGGAAACCGCTTGTTCCAAGGCCAGAACCCGGGGCAGCGCTCCTCACATCTCTGTGAGAGGAGAGGACGGAGAGAGCAGAGAAAGTGATCAGATGAGACCAGAGGAGACACGATAGGATACATGAAAAACAAGGAAGAAACAAGGCAAGAGTGAGAAAAAGAGGAAAGTAAACTGAGAGTACAGGGACGATTGATTATAAAGGTTCTAGAGGAGGCATGGAGGGGTGGAGGAGAGATGAAGATGCTAAACTAAAAGACAGACAAGTATCTAACGTCAGCTATTTTGTGTCTTCTGTTTAAGTGTACGCTATATTTAGAATATTTTTACCGCTTTACCTTGCCATCAGACAGCCCTTTCTTACAGGGAACTGAAGCCGTTGTATCGCTATCTTCAAAGCCACCACACTCCATTCACAAAAACAGTAATTTTACCTCAGAGAACACAGGAGTTGCTGGTCTACCGCAGCCGATCGGTTAGTTTGTTTGTGTTATTGTGTGACTTTCGGATCCGTGCCGGTACTCCTGTTTGCTTCTCCAAAGTGGGAGCATGCCAACGGCCATCTAAGTTACTGTAGGGTAATACACACTGAATGGATAAGGATATATGTCTGTATATATGTAGAACGTCATCATGCAGAAACCTACATCAGGTCACGTGGAAAAAAGTTTTTAGAACGGCTTGGGAAAATAGCATTTTGACGCTAAAACATATGTACTTTGACCAAAATGTGAATGAATACATAAGGAACACCACAGGGAAGCTACAGACCACTGGGAAGCTACAGCTCTATTTACACATGAGCTAAATCAGACATTACACAGACTTTGTACTAGGGAGCAGGCAGGGTAAAGTCCGTTTAATGTCTGGTCCGAGTGAGTCGGACATTTGCGTTCTCACGTACAGCTCCTCCGGGTAATGCCTAGATAAGTTCAGGGTCGCAGTGTGAAAGGGGCTGAAGAGGGGTTTTGTTTAGTGAACAGTCAGTTGCTAAGAGCCACAAGTAAACTTCCCAACCAGAAAAAGTACATGGAGAAAGTTTCACTGTAAGTCCGACTACATCTGCTACAGTTCTGGATAGTTTCCCACCAAGTATTTGACATTTGACTTCTTTTTTTAACTTTTTGGGGTGGCTATGCAACGGGGCCCCAATTCTTGCTATGCTTTCTGCAGAGACAACAATGAGCCAAAAGGTCTGGAATCCAACATCCAACAGAATATTTTTTCTCCCCCCTCTTCTCTTCTCTCCTCTCCTCTCTCTCTAAACGCTTCCATTTTCCCTCAAGCAGAAGCAGACTGTTTTCAGAAATGTGAGCTTGTTATGTTTTATGATTTGCAATCTGGTGTCTTATTGACACGTTGCCTCCTCTGCCACAAGAGAAGGCTTCAATAACATACTTCAGAGTCCCAAGCAGCCTCGCACGTAAACGGTAAAAGGTTGGTCGAGGCCGTAGATGTATTTTCAGGGCTGGCTTTTTTTTTTTAAAGAGGCTACATTAGGACATTTCCCGCTCAGCTCATTCTGGATGTCTGGTATTCCCCTCCATAGATGTGGATCTAACATTCATCCATAAAGGCAAGCTGCTGCCAAACATTGTAATGACTGCTCTGGTGCCAGGGAAAATTTGAACATGAACGCTCTCTCAGACAGAGCCAATCTTTTGTTTTTGCGGCCATAAAAAAATACCCACAATGTCAGTCATTACATTAATTTTCTACTGGGTTATGTTTGCGAAGGAGCTTTTTTTTTTCTTGAATTCTTGTTCGGTGTGCTGCTAAATTGCTTTTCCGTCTAAACTATGATAATTGCTTCGGACACTTTTTTCCAGTCTGGAAACCTTTACTGTGATTGGATGACGAGTTGCCCGAGTGCCCGGTCTCTACTCTGTTCTGTTGCCATTTACATTTTGGGTTGCTGTGATGCCTGGCACCCGGCTTACAGGACTAGTTGTTTATGTAGGCTATGGGAGACCTGCCACCTATAAAATCCTGGAACTGTAATGAAACGCTACACTGAATATTTCCCCTCAAAATCAAAACAAAACCAGTGTCAATATCACTTATTAAAGAGGACCTGTTATGCTTATTTTTAGGTGCATACTTGTATTTTGGGTTTCTACTAGAACATGTTTATATGCTTTAATGTTCAAAAAACACTTTATTTTTCTCATACTGGCTGTGCTGCAGCGCCTCTTTTCACTCTCTGTCTGAAACGCTCTGTTTGAGCTCCGCCCCCCCGAATGCCCAGTCTGCTCTGATTGGTCAGCTGGCCCACTCTGTTGTGATTGGTCATCCAAACCAAACTTTTCGGACTCCGCTCCAGCTCCGCTCTAACTAGCTTTGTTTGAGGGCGTGCCAAACTAACCGCTAGACAGATATTATGCAAATGTGTTACTTGATGACATCACCACGTTACGGAAGAACAGGCGGGACTTCAAGTGAGGCGTTTCAGGCTGTTCAGCAGCAGTGTTTCTGTAGGGGAGAGTAACTCCCTTTGGCGTGGTCTTTGGGCTTTGTAACTTTGCAGACCTTTTACATACACAAAGAACTATATAACACAGACGCAACTCTTTAAACATCCAGAAATCCTGTGCGTTGCTATGCACTGTAGATGTTTGCTTTTTTGGCAAGAAGAACTGGCCAACACATCGCTTATATAGACATGTTTGTAATGTGCGTGTTGTTGATGATGCGCATTGTTCTCACATTTTCAAATGGCATCCAGATTTCAGAGCTTCCAGAGTTCCCTATCTGTGTTCCGCCTCTCCCTAAGCATCTGTTTACCATCAGCGCAACGCCACTTCAAAAGCTATAAACTGGAATGAATAAATAGTAATCAAAGTATAAAATGACGGGGAGAAAAGGAATACTTATTTACCATCTTGACAGTGTTTGCAGAACGAATGACTTTTTTGCTATTCAAAAAAAAAAACATGAGGGAGTCATTTGTTTTGTTGTGAACAAATGCCGTGTTGTATTGGGTGTGCGTGTTATTTGTATGGGTTTGAGTGACAACATGTAACCAAGACCACAAAGGAATTGAATTGGAAAGACTCTTTGCATGCATATTTTATTTCAAAAGTTGTGTTTTGTCTCAAAAAAATATGTTTGTGTGTATTCACTTGTTTTTCTGCAGAATATATCAACGGATGCATACGGAGGGACATATTGCATAGAACCACTTCTGGGGCCACCATAATGTTCTTTTGGTAAACCATAATTGAGTTAAAGATAGCTGATAGTTTTGACTTCTTGTCCTGGGTTTGATGCTCGAGGCTTGAAGTGTGTATATGTGTGCGCCCACGTGTGCCTATCTACTTCTTACCACGCGCACGTGTAGGACGTCTACAATCTGGGAGCCGGATCTGGACCTCCAGCTTCTGCGAGACACCCCGCTCTCATTGAGATCCAAAACGACAGATTATCTCTGGCATTCCACATCTGGAAGCAGTTGAGCGCCGAGGAGCCGCTTCTTCTGAGAAATATACAAATATGTAGGACAAAGTGCACATGAATGGAGGGGATATGGCTCCTTACTGTACGCCACTGTGTCTAACTGTGTCCTGATGGGCTTTGAGGTTTGGCTTATACATATTTATTGGACTTCTTGCTTTATCGTTTTTGGAACTATGTACAAAAACATCACAGTATATTTGTTTTCATGTTGGCGTTTCTTCTTGTTACAGTAGTTCGTCCATTGTATCAATTCAGGACTTTATCCTGCGGCCTTAGGAGGAATAGTTTGAGGTTCCACTCTCATGTTTATGCATTAAATATAAATGTACTTTAACTTTTTGGCTCATGTGCCATCTGCTAACACGGTAGTATAGGTTTAAGACCTATACTGCAGCCAGCCACCAGGGGGCGATCAAGATGTTTTGGCTTCACTTTTGGGGAGCTGACATGTCATACATCTTTATAATTATACAGTTTATGGTTCAAACAGGCTCATGACCTTTCATCAGATTTTATAACATTTGAATAAAAGTGTCTAAAAGTGTTGATCATGATTTATTCCTCCATAAAAGAAATGACATACTTAGCATCAGTAAAAGGGGACTCACTAAAACCATATTCATTGTTTCATGACATGTCCTTTTTTTATGTATATAATTATCAATTTTAACTATGCTCGGTACGCCTTTGTAATAATTCACTCAGCTCACTCGTTCAGTCTTCTGAGACAAAAGCTATTCAAGGAATGCAAAGAAAATTGCAGGTTTCTATAAAATAGTCAGAGTGTGAAGTCGAGCGAAGAGATAAAATGTTCTGACAGGTACCTCTGTGGTTATTATACATAATGGACCAGCACATTCACAAAGACACACCTGCGTGAATACACACACACATACACATTCACACACAATTATGATGATAATATTCAAACATTTGTGGATTCATTAACACCCTCCCATACATGTGAATTTTCTATGCCACCCCCTCTCTCTCTGGAGTGTGATGTGTGGCTGAAAGCATTTTATTTCTTACGTGAGATGATTCATGTGAGCGCACAGCATGGTAATCACCAGCTAGTTGCTGTGCATCAATCAATTAAGAGAATCTGTCAAAGCCCCATAATGGTTTTAATACGCTGCCTCTTCCACTGGCTGGGTAATTGCTACATAATTACTCAGAGTCATCTCAGGTAGATCTCTACCTGGTTAAGTCAGCGCCTGAATATAAATGTGTGGAAAGTTAGTTTCAGATGGCTTGTTCAGAAGCAAAGCACTTCCCAGGGGAGCTGCTGCAGCAGTACATATTAAATAGCTGAATTGATAACGTGATGATTAGCATTACACCTGCAGGAGGAAGAGAGTGAACTCAGGGAAGCGATTTATTTGTGGGTGACAGATTTGATTTGACTGAGGGAGATCTTAACGCAATGGGGCAACGTATCCTCATACAACGGTTTGTACGATATCTTCCAAAAAGAAGATACAAGATACAAGATACAATTTCCTAAGAATGTCCAGCAACACGTGTCGTTACATGCATACAGTCTTTTCAAAATAAACTTCCACTCAGTACCTCACAGTAAACAACTTAGTTAGGTTTAAGCAACAAAACTACTTAGTTAGGTTTAGGAAAAGATCACGGTTTGGGTTGAAATATTTACGGAAGTAGCGTATTGATTAATTTTACGTGACAAATTAATCAATATTGACTTCTGGTTTCACACGGAATATGAACAGCGGTCGCTCTTTACACTTCCTGGTTCACAATTACGTGGATTACATACAAATTGATTTAATGGTATATATATGAATTACAGTGCATTACTTTTCGTAGGTATAGCTATCAACGGTGTACGACAACAGCCTGAATGGGGCAGTGTTGGAGGAAGAACCTTCACTAAGTTTAAGTACGTAAATACTACTAATACCAAGCAATTACAAGTCCTGCCTTAAGTTCAACTCCGTCATGCTATTGAATTATACGTCATTATATTATAACCAATTAATGTGTCAGCAGAATTTACTGTTGTATTTGCTTGAGGTGAATTCATTTTTAAATATATAGGACCATCATAATAGTGACACCCTTCAAATGGCTTGTTTGTCCAACCAATAGTCCAACCCTCAATATTATTCAGTTTACTATAATTTAAGATGAGGAACAAATCCTCACATTTGAGAAGCTGAAACCATGTTTTTTTTTTGCTTAATAAAAAAGATTACTTAGTTCCCAAAATAATTGCCCATTCATTTTCTGTCGATCGACTAATTGATTAATACAAACTGCCGGATTAATTTATATAACGCATCAGATTTTATGAGCTCTTCATATGGTTTGCATGTAAAATCTTAGTTTTATAAAGTAAGTAGTAACTACAGCTGTCAGAAAAATGTATATAAATAAGTAAAATATAAAATATTCTCCTCTGAAATGTAGAAGTAGCATAAAATTACCTCCAATTTAACTTAAGTTCAGTACTTCAGTACATGTACTTAGTTAAATTCCACCAGTGTGTCCCAGAGAAAGACACTGAACCCAATAAATGCTCATTCATTCAAAGTAATTATGGTGAAAAGCATCAGCTGTGAAGACATATTACATAAACTTTACCTTACCCTACTTTATATTACCTACTCTTCATCTCAAAACACTTCCAAGTACTTCAGCGGAACATTTCAAACACACCACAAACTAGTCGATCCTAATAAGCCAATAAATTCAGTTTGGATTGACAAAATCCCAAAGCCTAATTATCAACACGATATCACTGCATGCTGAAATATTCAGAGCGAGTGACTCACAGCCTTAGCAATCTAATAAGATGAGGCTTTGCGTGGAGCGATATATTGACATTCAATTCGGCTGCATTTGCCTTTCAAATGAGCCCATTGATGGCTGGAAAGTCACAACAGTCACAATCCAGCTGTGCCAGTTGGAAGTGACAATAGCGTGGTTTCCGCTGCGGAGTGAGAAGCGACAAGCGGGGCTGAACCTTTGTTCGTTCCACACAACTCTGCCTCTTCCATCTGCTCTACTTTCATCCTTCTTCTTTCAACTTGTTGTCAGCAGATAGGATTTATCAGGAGGGGAGATGATAAACAAACGCCACCCCTAGTCGTCTTGTTTCCAATGAGTTCAGCCCCAGTTGGTGCCGCTGATTAATGCTGTCTGGTCTTGTTTCGTGCCGACTGTGGTACCCGCATCTAGGGCCCCTTAGTCTCTCGGCTAATTAAAGTCATTCTCCAGTAATATTCCTAAATCAACTGTTTCCTCTTGCCTATTTGAGACCTAATTGGAAGCATGTGCAGTCAACCCAAAGGGCTCCTTTTAACCCCTGACACTTCAAGAATGTGTCTGTTGCGGTCATTGATTTTACTTTGCTGTTTTTCTTTCTTTATTCTTGCAGCCAAAAGAGAAACCTTGTTGTGTGGTATCAGGTTGTAGATCTTTGTGGATGCTTTTTAGAGGGGAGTTATCTTAGCAGCGTTATCAACATATGTTTGCGTCAGCCTATGGGTCTCCATAACAACACATAATTTGTCAGGCTCCACAGCGGACCTCATGCTTCATGCTAAGAGGGTCATGACATCTGGTAAAGGGAGCGATGTGTCGCCAGAATAAAACAGCAGAAAGTAAAACAGGATTTAAATGAATCTTTGACAAATAACATTGACAGAACAAACACTGTCTGTCTGCTGAAGGTTTGCCGTTGAAATGCAAAGTGCTTTTTTTTATTTCACACCGATTTCATCATCATGATAGCGCCTTGTACAAATTCTCTCTGATACACTTTACTTTGATTTAATACTCCTTGTTTACAATTTTGTCTTCAATATTACACACATTATTAAAACATGTCGGGAAGATTAAAGCACCCAAGGATGAAACCATCATGTGAGTGTGTGTGTGCCTGTGTAACTAAGTAACTGCATACCTGCAGATAAAGGCCTTTGCACACCGAGTTTGTATTTTTTTTCGTATGTTTAAAAATAAATATGGCCTCACGTTGTGTCAATCACGTTTACACAACGACTCTGAAACCTTTGTCCGTTATTAAAGTTTTCGGAACATGCTCAATGTTCTGCGTTTTATTGCATCCGTCAGAGAAGTTTGACCACTCAGAGCCACCGTAAATGCAAATGTCATCATCCAAAATAGCATCTGATGAGCTGACTCACTTCGTTCATTCGTATCCCACTACAAAGCAAAGCAAAAATAAAAGAATACAGAGATGCAGGGTTTAAAGATGGATTGTGGCAGGTGATTGCAGAACAGCTGGGAATCAGAGAAGGTTGCAAAACAAAGGATGTAAAAAAGACTAGACGGTAGTGATTGTGCTCTAAGCAGCTAAGCAATAGCTTCCTCCTAATGTCATTCATTTCTGAATTAATTCAGTTTTGTCTTGTGTTGCGAATTTTCTCAAAAAAGAGAATAATAAAAACTAGAGCTGTCAAAGTTAACGTGATAATAACGCGTTAACACAAATTTGTTTTAACGCCACTAATTTCTTTAACACATTAACACAGTCGATCTTTCAGAGGTTGTTACAGGCTCAGCTGTAAAGCTAGAGTGAAGATGGCATCATATGAAACTGGAAAACCTAATGAATCCATTGGTATCATAGTAGCTTGTCGCAAAGGAGCCTAAATATCGCTCCAAACTTACGCTAAATTTTTGGGGAGGAAAAACTGGCATCACCATTTTCAAAGGGGTCCCTTGACCTCTGACCTCAAGATGTGTGAATGAAAATGGGTTCTATGGGTACCCACGAGTCACCCCTTTACAGACATGCCCACTTTATGATAATCACATGCAATTTGGGGCAAGTCATAGTCAAGTCAGCACACTGACACACTGACAGCTGTTGTTGCCTGTTGGGCTGCAGTTTGCCATGTTATGATTTGAGCATAATTCTTATGCTAAATGCAGTACCTGTGAGGGTTTCTGGACAATATTGTTTTGTGTTGTTAATTGATTTCCAATAACAAATATATGCATACATTTGCATAAAGCAAGCATATTTGAATATTATGTACTTCACAAAATCTCCCTTTAAGGTACATTTTGAACAAATAAAAAATGTGTGATTAATTTGCGATTAATCATGGACAATCATATGGTTAATTGCGATAAAATATTTTGAATCGATTAACAGTCCTAAAAAACACATACAAAAAATACAGTCTTGGTGAGCAAAGGCCTTAAGTCTCATATGTAAACATATTGTAAACACTCAACCTATACTGCAAGAACACTGCGTGCGATGTAATTAGATTTATTTTGTAAATAATTTCACATTTCTTGTCTGTTCAAGCTCCTTAGCTCCTTTAAATGTTGTTCTCCATTCGATAAATTGCCTCCTGTCTGACTTCACTGTGTGTAACAATGCAGGCTGCTGCTTCAAGCCCATTACCAACAAAGACAATGCGGTTAAGAGTGGTCTTGCAAACTTCAGACACTCGAGAGTGCACTCTCTTCTTTTACAGTCCTGGACCCGACAAATGCTTGGCCTCCGCCTGCTGCAGTAAACACTGCCTTTGGTGTTTATCTACAAAGACTGGTTGCCTGTGAACTTTGCTTTAATCATTAATGTCGCTCCATTTCAGTGGATAGGCAGGTTGTTATGAGATTTAGCATCCAAGTATGTTGCGTTTTCTCCCCGCCTCACAAGAAACAAACAGGCGTAAAACTCCATTTGGATGCAAGACGCTTTCCAAGACAAATGGTTGTGATATTTTCCAGGGTGTTTATTGGTTGAATGGAGCGATGGCTGTGACTCATTGAGGCGCCAGAGCTTGTCGTTTTCACGCGGAAAATAGAAATAAGGATTGGAAACAATTGGAGGAGAGAGGCTGGGAGGGGGGAGATTGATTTCTCAGCCACCATTTCTGAGCCATTAAGCTTTACCCATCCTCTTCAGTCCTGATCCGCCTCCCCTCACACACCTGCTTGCTTACGGGACATTAGTTGTGTTCAGAGGGGAGATAAGACACACTGCCTCTCAGCCTCTGTTGGTCAATACATCCATCTTGTGCCTGGAGCTGCTCAGCGAGCGGTGAGCTACTGTACCTGCAAATTACTGTTTACAGGCAGACGGTCATTATTGTTTTTGCTCACTGGAGTGTCGTCACACAGAGAGCTGAAATGTGCTGCAAGGACAGAGAGAGAAAGAGAGATTATTACGGTAAATCCAAGCAAATGCTGCCTTCTGCCTCTATACGGTATCATTCAACTATAGCAGAGATAGAAGATGTTACACAAGAGGCTCGGCTTCATCAAAGAACACTGGTACTATTGTGTTGGAGTCATAACCACGATGCACTTAACTTTACAGACCATGTTACTCCGGGTATATAACCAAAGTCCATATTCAGTCATATCAGTTTAGTGAAGGTTAATACTTTTTTGAGATAGCTATAGGTGTTGATTCAACTCCGTGGATCTGTTTGAGGCCACAGTTTGTAGTGTGATTAAGTAGAGGTCTTCAGGGGTTCAAAATCGGAAGCAAAACAGCAATCTAAAGCTTCCCGAATCTGCCGTGGGACCCGAGGACAGTCAGACCAGGTCCAAATAGTAGACCCGAGGATGATAAGAACCAATCCAAGACTTTTTTCAAGTCAAATAATATTGACATGCCCGTATGTACATTGAAAGAGTTGCTGTCATTTTTCCTCCTTCCACAGTCAACCCAATCACCAGAAAATGTTTTGGCATTTTACATTTCTGCAAACCACGGGATATGTAGAATTTCAACGTTTCTGAACCAAAAAAAAGTTTGATAAATGTGCTTCACATCAGCCTCCTATCACACTTGCAGAAACGCACAATGCAACCTGGTTAACATTGCGTTTAGGTTTAGGCAGTAAAACTACTTGAATAAGGTTAGAAAACAGATCATGGTTTGAATATGGTTAAAATAATAACGTAACAATGTAACATAACTTGCAGACTTTCTTATGTAACATTATGTAACAAGCGTAACGTTACCTGTAATAGCATTAAGTAAAACAACATTACATGAAACAATGTTACGTGAAACAATGTTACGTAAAAAAGTGTAAAGTCAACGTTTACTTTTGGTTTCACAGCGGTCTCCTGGTTGAGAGTCCTGTGTTTGCTTGACCCATCCTCCCACCTGCCCCTAGTGGACTTTCTTCCTTGTTATACTTGTGATTATACCACATAACTTCTAATAACAGAGGCTCCATATACGTACCACGTCACTTGCTCTGACGGAATGCAAAAACGTTCACATTCAACGTGTCCGTGGTTTACAGAATCGTACAATGCTACCATTTTTTCCTGGCAACAGGGCTGCTGCAGTCTTTGTTCTGTGCAGAAATATAATCAAAAGTTTATCTAAAGTTGGTCTGTGGGAACCCACAGACCAACTTTAGATAAACTTTTGAGTCTCAGTTAGTCAAACTAATTTTGAGTATCTTCCAAAATTACAATCTCCTTGGTACAGAATTGTGTCTCTGTGCTTCCCGGAACAAGACGGCTACTTTTGAAGATACTAATTTGATCCGTCTAACTCTCTAGACAGCTGAAGCCTCATATTAGCTTCAGATAAACTATAGATTTTGACTCTAGATATTGTCCCCATCACTTAAATTGGAAGCACATTATGAAGGAATCACTTAATGGCCAGTTTGAACAGCAGGAGTGATTATAGCAACCATAAACTTTTTAAATGCTCTTTAATGTGTGTGATGAGAGCTGACGGCGAGTCTTCTCTAATCCATTTGGGTTTAGGTCGTATAGACACATCCAACTATAGCCTGAATATTAGTTATAGGCACAACTCGGGTGCCTCATCTGGTCTTGCTTACTAGGAACCAAACTGAAGAGCTCTATTGTCAAGTAAACATCACTTGAAGTGTCTCTCCATCATGAGGACGTGTCCTCCTTTATGCTTAAAGAAGTATTTCCTTTCTTTTTTGTGCATGTGTTGTCATGAGCGTTGAGACTTTTCCCCCTCTCATTTACAACCAGTATAAAATCAATTTGCTTTGCCTTTAATATCCACTTCTAAAAATAGTGACTGCTAAAATTCGACTCACTTATGCAGCATTTTGATTTTCAGTAGTCACTACAGTCGCATATGCAAAGCCGTCTCATGTAGGAGAAGGGACATGTCTGAAAAATCATGAAGACTTATGCTAATCAAACATATGCACGGGGCATATTTCCTTGACAGCCTCAAATATGGCCATGAACTTGAACCAACATTTGACAGTTTAAAAAAAAACAGAAACATTATGAGCTGGTGTGGCATTATAAGGCATTTCTGTCATTTTGAGTGCCCGGTGTTTAAGCCAGTTGGCATCAGGCTGAGGTCACTCAGAGTCTAGGAGAGAGACAGACAGAGAGAGAGAGAGAGAGAGACATGTCTTCTGATGTCAAAGGTCTTGTGAAGGCGCTTGGCCACAGTGGCCTCTGCTGGGTGGTAAAGGTAGTGCATGCAGGGCTATAGATCAGTGATTTTGATGTGATATTTATTCAAGAAAGGGCTGATCATCACTAATTATCTTAATCCTGTGTTACACCATAATAAAGAGCCAACTGTCGTGGTGGATTATAATGGAGGTGGATGGATCCCAACTGCTCACTTGGAGCTGCATCTGTCCTGCCTTTGCACAGCTGCTGGAGGACGATGACAGCAAAATGTTTGTTTGTTTTTTAATTGAGCTGGAACGTAGTGGTGTTTGCGAGATTAAATCAGAAGTGAGTGGAGCTCATCAAATCGCACCTGCACTGTTTTTATAGTGCCGGAATTAAGTATACTCTCTATCATGGAGAGCGATATCAAATTAATACCTGACATTAATTAGAATTTCTGAGATAACAAACAGAAGCGGAGAGCAACAGGAGAGCTCTCAGTGTGTGCTAACAGAACAGTACAAGAAAAGAAACAGAGAACAGATACCTAACATCTATAAAAAGTCTTTCTGTTTGAAGGCAAACTTTAAGACAGTATGGAAACACTTGTTGTATTAATAAATGTCAACCACAGACGGAGAGAACAAATGAAACTGGTGTTAAAAGCGACAACAAATGTTATTTTCTCAGGGTGGAACATACAGCCTACACGTACAGTAAGTGATGTTTTCCCATAAAGTGCCCTCAAAGCCCTCACTAAAGCTATTTTCAGCCTGTTTAAAAGTAGCCAAGCTCTGATATAAATCAAGTAATTGCTAACAGAGAGTCCACATGATGTAATTTTAGCTTTAAGCTCCAAGAGGCAGCCATTAAAGCGGAATAAAATGATACCATTTAATTCGCCTCTGTTGAGTGGCCTAATGCCTCTGCTAAGTCAAGAGTGTGTGGCGCTGTTTCATGTTTAAAGAAGTGCATTTTACGCGGTAATTGAAAGGCTTTTGTGTCACAAAGTGTTTGGGTCCAAAAGCCGGCGCTGACGGATTAAGCCCGGCTCTGACAGAGCGATATAAAGAGAGGGCACGAACACATGAAAGCGTTTCTTGGATCTTGAAACGATAACTTTAATCTTTGAGCCAAATATTCAACCTACAGACAGACGGGGTGGGGGGGCTTATGTGTCACCGTTACAGTTTTTTGGGGTAGATTGTGTTACTGTATTCTCACACAGAAAATGTGCGCAAGAGTGACAGTTCTATCAAGATTCCAGCATGAAACTGCTTTTGGTATGTCATCCTGTTACAGTTCCACGTTAAATGGGATTAGAAAGGAAGCTTTCGCTCGAGGGACGACTAAATCTGGAACGAAACGAGGGGAAAAAAAACATTTATCATACTTTGAAATGTGCTTTAAATCAAATGCTGTTACTGCGAGACGTCTTGATTGTGTTGTTCCTTCTGTCCCCGGTGGAATTTCCTACCCAGTCATTTAAGTATGAAAAAAGTGTAACCTTTTGAATAAATGGCGAAAACACTTCCCATGAGACCGGAGAAGGCTTGAGAGCAGCCAAACCAGAAAAACCGACATCACCGTCCATCACTGCCATGTCATGACATCACCCCACTTCCTCTCTACTAGTGTCCCTGTGGTCCGGACAGTAATTCTCTGGCTCGAACTCCGACGCTCTCAAAAAAGGGCCCGAGCGACTTAATCCAACGCCGAGAGACAAGAAAATAATAGCGCTGTGCTTCGGCGAGGTCACCGTCTGTCTCTCCGCAGCGTGTCAACGTGAATATTCTCCCTCTGAAGAGAGCCGTGATACAACCTGACATTACCAGCTCGGATTGCCCCTAAATTAGATAGTTAGTTTGCTTTGGCTGCACTCGCCGCTCCACAAAAATCTGGACACTGTATAAACTCCAGAAATGTCTCTAATGACAGACACATGGCACTGAAATGTGACCCTGAGCTGGAGATAATCACTGTCATTTAGTGTTCTAGCAAATCAGTGTGGGCTATTAACACCGAGACCAGTACCAGCGGTAAGGCATCGCTCTGGTGAATATGCACAGAGGGACAAAAATTTAAACTACACGTGTTTAAGAACGTCTGGATATGCATCTGGTTTTAGTGCCAGAACAAACAACGGTGCAGTTCATGCAATACAGTGCAATTAAAACCAGGAATGTAATTAATTGCAATTATCCTTTAAAGGTGCTATTGATAACATTCAGCCTCCAGATGTCGCATTCTTCGTCCCCCGTTCCATTACATTTACTTCACAACAAGTCGTTGCCAGGCACTTACCGTCAATCTCAGCCATTTATCCGGGATTTTTTTCCACACTGACGACAGAGATACCACGTGATACCAACGTCGTTATACTATTGGCTCACAAGCCTTGTTAGAAGTGGGAACCAAACGTCAGATATCTTCCACAGAGATAAACAAAACATTCATTTTGGACCCGCCAAAGTTTATTAAATGATTAATTCACAATCATAATAATTCTTTCCAGGAAAAGCCATACTTTTATTCTGCACCTCTGTGGATATATAAAAAAAAATATGTATGTATGTATAAAATATTATTCTACATAAAGATGTAATCAATAATACCTTCAATACACTTTTTTCCACAGCTGATATTTTAAATCGTCATTAATTAAGGCTCAGTTCCAGCAAGCCACACCGGCTACAATTAATGCTACTAATTACAACTGTGATGTCTGATGTGAAAAATTCTATTTAACCCAACAATGTTAGCATTTAATGACAAAGCAATGCTGCCAATCATTCATTATTATTATTTTAACTTTTCTTTTCTTATAGAAAAAAGGCTTTTTTTTTAGTTGTAGACATGTAAAGCCATATAAGAAAAACAAAAAAAAGGTTATATGATCTTAATCGTGTTATTAACCCATAGGGCTACAGTAAGTAATTCAGGGTTATTATGGCACCATAGGGAGAGACAGAGCGAGGAGGGAAGAGGGTAGTTGAGATAGAGACGGTGACCAGAGGATAATATAACTGTAACACTTTAACCCCACTATGAAATTACAAAATAATAATATAATGATAATAAACTTTATTTGTATAGCACCTTTCCAAACATAGTTACAACATAGTTACAAAGTGTGATACATTTATCTGTGCAATATATCCTTGACGCAAAACACACCTCAAGTTGTTTAAATTGTATTTATTACATCTACCCTACCTATTTTACAATTACCTCTGTTTACATTACATCTATTTTTATATTTTATACTTCTAGTGTAACACTTCTGTTTAGATTTATTTATTACATCTACTTTACCTATTTTATTTATTTTTATAACTATGTGTGTTTTTACCTGTTATATGTTGTATCTGCCTCGTTTAGTCTTGTCAAGTATTTGTTTTTAAAGCACTGACCAGAACTGTGAATCTTGTTGTATTTAATACGGTGACAATAAAGATTTCTATTCTATTCTATTCTATTCTATATTATAAGTTAAAATAGTGCAAACATCAAGATAAAAACGATACAGAATGAAAACATAAAAACATAGGCCAAAATAAAATGTTGAACATAAGACTTTTGTACAAAAAGTCAACAGTAATGACATTTAAAACAAGGGAAAGTAGTGAATTTAGCCTGTTATCCATACTTTACTTTTAATGTTAGATTCCAAAATCGAACCCACGTGATCCTCGTGAGCTCCCGTACTTGACAGTTGCAGGAAGTAGCTCCACTCCCAAACAAAACAACAACGTGCAGCCTGCAGCGCAGTTTAACTCTCAAAATAATGACACATCTTCCTCAATTACCTCGTAAATTAGTCCGTAACACGGGACACTTTAAATGTGCAGATAGTCCGCCATCCAGTCGGGATAATTTCAACTTTATCCCTTCATTTGAAGCACTTTGGTGACGTTTTGTAGCCTAAAAACAGCTAATGTTACTGTAACTTCAGCTGGATGAAGACTCTGAATGTGCTTTAACTCCGTTGTGAAGGTGGAATAGCGTTCATACATAGAGGTGGGTGGATAAGCTAATGACTAGTAGCTTATTTACTGTGTTGTTGTGTCTGTAATGAGCCATAAAGATGTTTTACATGAATAAGGACCTGGCAGGTTTCCAGTCAGTTGTTATCACATTCACCTTTAAAGATAATCCCAAGTCAGTGAAAGTGTAGTAGTTACCAGTGCAAATTCTGCACTGCAATTTTCCCTTTTGAAGGAATTTGGTATAATAGTTTACTTGCTACTCACTGATGGTCCAAAGGCAAAGGTTCCCAACCTGAGGGTCGATAACCCCAAGAGGGACGCATGTCACATGTTTAATAGGACAGACAAAAATATAGAATTTTTACCACACAAAATTACATTTATTATTCTCTTTTCAAATCTCTGCTTTTAGCTTAAGAAGTACAAGACACTTTTACGTCTTGAAGTCTTTGAACATTCGTTGTTTAACAGGTTATAAGCCAATAGGCTGAGAACCACTGTCTTGAGGCAATTTAAATGATCTTAAAGGGACTGTTTGTAAGAATCAGAAATGCTTGTTAACAGCGACACCTGTGGCCATGAAGTCAACGAAAGTCAGCGTCCTGTTGCACGCGGTTGTGCTCGCTCTACATAGACATGAACGAGCATCGCTCAAAACAGTGAGGTGACACACGTCAGCTAAAACCACAATATCACTCTATATTTCAGCTGCTTGGCAGTAATGTTAGCTGACCAGATGAAGATCTCTCCATGAATCAATGCTGATCCTAGTGTTGGCTTTTCCTGCTTCAGCCTCCCGACCGCGACCGGAGGGAACAGGGGAGACACCGGAGTTTTGGTCGGAGACGATAACGTTTCTCGCTACGGAGCCCCGTCACTTCACCAGACACGGGAAACCTCTGTTGGTCTGGAGGAGCTGCAGCATTTATTTCTGCACAAACGTCCACTGTACATTCACTAGATATTCTCAGAGCTAAACTAACTCTTCTGCAGTGTGGAGTGTGCCACATGCACGTCAGTAGAGCGAAATAGCGAGAGCGAGCGCGGCGTGTGAGTGAAGGCAGGCAGAGGAGCAGAGTACAGCAGAGACTCCGGCCCTGGAGACCAAAGCTACGGTCTCCCCCGTGTCCTCCGACCGCCGCCAACACTGTTTTGCAAGACGAGCTTCACTAGATAGAACTTTGCGGTTTTGGTGCTTCCGTGTAGTTTGTGCTGGAGTCTGAGTCTGAACAGCGTAGCCACACACGAGCGTGCATGGGACACGTGGACACATGGATACGTGTAAGAAGTTACAAACAGTCCCTTTAAACACATTCAAATAAAACATAATGATGGAAAAATCACCCTTTGAACTGGCCTCCACCTGTAGACTGATGTAAGCTGATAATGGGTCACAGGACGACATCATTCGCTTAAGGGGTTATAAGCCAATAGGCTTGGAACCACTGTCTTAAGGCAATTTAAATGATCTTGAAGGTGGAGTCTGCTATTCTAATCATATACACCTTTTGTCAGATTCTGCCAGCTGTCCGTTCTGTGTGTGCGCTGAAAATCAATTTGGTGTTCATACACAGCCCTGACTCTGTAAATGGGGAACATTGCTCCAGCTAGAACAGGGGAAAAGGCCTTAGATGTATAAAGAGAAAGGCAGTGAGAGGGACGTGCTAACGCTCTGAAGGAGAACGGTGTATTCATCTGTGTGTTGAGCTCAAATGTCAATAATCACAGACTCCACCTCTAAACTAACATTACTGTCAACCAAAGACGAGAGAGAGAGGCCGTGTAAGCAGGTGCTCGCGTCTGCCTTGTCTATACACCTGAAGGGCGCAGTGAGACTCGTGACTCGTAAGTCCTTTCAGTCTGTGTGTGATATTTTTTAGTAGAGGGGAGAAAAGCAGGAGAATGAAGTTGCTACCTCTGGTGAGATAGGCCTCCTCAATTCCATAGATTTTGCCACTTTGTAATGCAGCATTTTGCTAATAGCGAGCTGAGCTGAAGCAATTAGTTGATTAATCGATTGGATAACTGACAGAAAAACAAGCGTTAAAATCATTTTTCAAGCAAAAATGCTTCTTCGTCCTCTATTTCCACCTTCTCTATTGTGGAGATTTTGCAGCTTTCCTTCTTGCCTGCTTTGAAAACAAGCAATTTGGTTAAATCACCTTGGGCTTTAGAATCAGAATCAGAAATACTTTATTGATCCCTAAGGGGGAAATTGGGGCGTTAAAAGTTGCTCTTATATAAACATAAAGAAATGTAAGAAAATAGAAATAAAGGATGTACAAAATGCTACAATATAATCCCACTATATGTAGAGAATATAAGTAAATAAGAATAAGAAATGAGAATATAAGAAATATGTAAAAATATTTGCATTAAGACATGCAATATATGACGTATAACCACAACGAGAAGGAGCAACTGCAACAGGCTGCATGCAAGGTCTGCGCATGTGCACTGTCTGAGAGTAGTGATAGGCATTTTGAAACTATTTTCTGACATTTTATAAACTAAACTACTAATCAATTAGTCAAGAAAATTATCAACGTGTGATCTGATATTGAAAATAAAACATTAGTTGCATCACGACACGAACTTCAGACCATATTCGCATCAGTGTGGATTCGCAACACTCCAAGTCCTGGTTACTCTGACATTTTAAGCGATAAGAAGTGTCAGTTCACCAATTTGAAACATAGTAAATATTTGACTTTTCCTCATTTTCCTCATCCAGGACAATGCCGCGCTTGCAGTCCGGTGTTTGGAAGCATTTCACTCCGGCTATCAAAGAAGGGAGGGAAACCTTCATGTGCAACTACTGTTTAAAGACATACACAAAGAATGCCACCAAGATGCAGATGCATCTGGACAAATGCAAGGAGTACTCGGTGGCTTCGCAGCAGTCGCCGGGCCCAGACGGGAGCTCCTCTGCCTCCATCCCCGTTCCCTCCTTCTCCTTCCTACCGTCTGCCACCCCTGGGGGACAGTTCCTCATTGATTCGGTGGATCAGCGCAGCCAGGCGCACGCTGACGAGTGCCTGGCGAGAGCCGTGTTCGCCACTTCGTCGCCCCTCACTCTCACGGACAATATTTATTGGAAACGATTTTTCAGCGTGCTCCGGCCTGCTTACTGTCCGCCCACCAGAGAGGCTCTGTCCTCTCATCTCCTGGACTGCGAGTATGACAGAGTGCAAAGCCAGGTCCACGAGGCCATAGGGAAAGCAGACTGTGTCACCATCCTCTGCAGCGGCTGGTCCAACATAAAAGAAACTGGCGCCATCACTTATTTCGTCGCAACACCTGTGCAGCTGTTCTACAAACGTACGACGACAAAGGAGCGGACACACACGAGCACTTTTATTGCTGGGGAACTGAAAGGTATTATAAACGAAGTGGGACCGCAAAAGGTCTTTGCTGTCGTCACCGACAACGCACCGGAAATGATGGCGGCTTGGGCTCAAGTAGAAGAAGCCTTCCCGCACATATCGGCTATCGGCTGCACGTCCCATGGCGTCCAGCAGCTTTTCGATGACGCCGTTTCAACGCCATCTATGAAGGCTCTGTGCAGGAGAGCTGAGCAGGTGGTGAGGTACATTAGAGAGCGGAAAATATTAGCAGAGACCTTTAGATGCTGGCAGACTACAAAGATAAGAAACCACACTGCTAATGGGACAACACTGACACTTCCTGTTAGCTCTGACTGGACTGGTGTGGTTAACATGTTCAACAGCCTCCTGGAGGGTCAGAACTCTCTACAAGAGATGGCCGCGTCGCCCGCGCTCGATGTCGAAGCACCCATCAGGGCAACGGTACAAGACGCAGCATTTTGGAAAGGGTTAAGCGGCAGTCGAAACCTGCTCTACTTGATTGGGAATTATATTGATTACATGAAAAGAGAAGATGGCGTGCTCTCCGGCGTCGTCGACATGTTCAGTCAGTTGAGATACCACATCGGAGCTTCGCTGTCCGGGTCCGTGCTGCACAGCGCCGAGCAGAAAGCCGTCATGGCGTCATTAGACAGGTGTCAGGAGTTTTGCGTGAAGCCCATCCACGCGGCGGCGTACATGCTGGACCCAAAGCACGTCGGACAGCAGACGCTCTCCGGGGAGCAGATAAACGACGCCTACTACGTCATCTCCAACCTGTCGCACCATCTAAATCTGGACGAGGGGAAAGTGCTCGCCAGCTTCGCCAGATTCTCAGCCAAGCAGGGATTATGGAAGGGCGCCGGGATATGGAGCTCGTGCCAGCACGTGTCGGCGTCCACCTGGTGGAAAGGGCTGTGCTCGTCTGAGCCGCTGTCCGGCGTGGCCTCGGCTATACTCCAGATCCCGCCAGCAACGGGCGCTTGTGAGCATCTACGGTCGCGCTTTTGCAATACAAAGGCGCGAGGATCGCTATCGGTCGACAGGGTGCAAAAACTGGTAGCGGTGCAGACGAACCTCAACCTTTTAGAGCCAAGCGATTGCGAGTATGCGCCGCTGGAGAGTGAGGAAGAGAGGAAAGTGTTGTTTCAATCTGAGACTCAATAGTAAGACAAAAAAGGAATTATCTGAAGCTATGTAGAGAAGACCACATTGTGATTCTTATTCCTTGAATAGGAAATAAAAAAAAATGTCATTAGTAATAAAATACAGACGGTTAATTTGATTAAATCAAATCAGTTTGTCTGAACTTGCACTTACTCACATTCTTGTCTTCACTCCGAGGCCTGTACAAATATGAAATGCATAGGGAGTGACTGAATCTGAAGCCTTTGTGTGTTTTAATCATATACACTGAAAAACAAAATCTAAGCAGATCATGATTGTGTATCATGATTAAATCTGTGATATTAACAATAAAAAATGAAGTTTGTATCCTGACATGAAAATATCTAGTTTGAAGTTAATCTGTTCAAAACACAAGAACTTGTGCATTTTTTTGTTTAAAGGTTAAATTGATAAAATTTGTATATAGACAAATATTTTGAAATAATAATACATCCACAGAATTTTAAGAAAGGTGCCGAATAAAAGTATGGCTTTTCCTAAAAAGATGTTTTCTTGTGAATTAATAATTTAAAGATTTTTGGCGGGTCAAAGATGAATGTTTACTCTGATCTGATGTTTGGTTTCCACTTCTAACACGGCTTGTGAGCCAACAGTATGACGACGTTGGTATCACGTGGTATCTCTGTGTCGTCAGCGATCAAGTTGCCTGTTTGTGTGGAAGAAAACTGGCTGAGTTCGACGTTAAGTGCCTGGCAACCACACAAGAAAAGCTTGAAGCAGAATGTTTCATTAGATAACAACATGTTGTGGATTTTGGAAATGATAACATCTATCTTTTTCCAATAAATGTTGACTTTCTGGAGTTATTGGAAATGTTTGGATCACATGATTTGGAAAAATTCCTATGCAGCCACCGCTGGAATCTGATACTACAAATAGTACAATACTAATAATATCAGTCTGATCTTTATCTGACACTGCAGAAATACTGGGTTTAACACAATGTGGCCTACTAGGTACACTTCAAAACACCCGAGCTATCCCTTTAAGGAAAAATGAATTCCCATTTATCCATCCTGGGCTTGTATAAGCAGTTAAATAAGTTTAAAAATGGAAAAACTCCAACTTTAGCACTTTTCATTAAAGATTTAATGAAACATAAAATATAATCTTAGCTTGTAAGAAAGTTAAAAAGAGCTGCTGTGGCGAATCACTGACTGTGTTATCTCACACGTACTCATTCACCTTTCATTTCCCTCCTCTCCGTCTGCCTCTCTGCTGTGGTCTGCTGGTGGTTTGGCACCAGGGCGGCCTCGGGGGTTCTGAGGAGAGATCTGGGCCTTGTAAATACTAGCATTATTAATCTTAATAGGAACGATCCAGGACGGCTCTGAAGGTGTCTCCGCCTCGAAGGCAGCAGACCTGCTGTAAATCTCAGGCGCTCTGTTCTTCACTACACCGCTCAGTAAATCTATCACTACCTACGTACTTCTTCTCTCTCCCACAGTTGCTTCACTTGTCTGTTCTGCATGGAGGATTTGTAGGCCGTGACAACAGATGTGTGGGCAATAATTAGAGTGATGGCATATATCATTTCACAGATGAAGAGAGGGCCATCCTTGTGATGTGTGCTGCTCATGACAGATGGCAGTGCGTCGGTTGGTTTTAAAGTTGCCCTTTGTGTGATTTAGTCATACCAGGCAGATTGCAGGAAATTACTGTTGTGGTGATTTTTCACTCAGGTCGTGGTTTCGTCCATGTTTCATCATCATTTGTTGCAAGCCTCGATTATAAGTGTCAAGGATTATTTTCTGCTGTGGATTAATACACCTGGTGTGCTAGTGAGGATCACTGTAAAATCACACAAGTGCAATGTTTTGGCTCATTACATGTTTTTAATTGTTTTTATTAGGGCTATCAATCGATTAAAATGAAATTGTGATTAATCACATCACAGACATTCATGCTTTATGCAAATGTATGTATATATTTATTATTGGAAATCTATTATCAACACAAAACAAGGACAGATATTGTCCAGAAACCCTCACAGGTACTGCATTTAGCATAAAAAAATATGCTCAAATCATAACATGGCAAACTGCAGCCCAACAGGCAACAACAGCTGTCAGTGTGTCAGTGTGCTGACTTGACTATGACTTGCCCTAAAACTGCATGTGATTATCATAAAGTGGGCATGTCTGTAAAGGGGAGACTCGTGGGTACCCATAGAACCCATTTACATTCACATATCTGGAGGTCAAAGGTCAAGGGACCTAAGTTTGGAGCGTTATTTAGCCTCCTTCTCGACAAGCTGGTATGACATGGTTGATACTAACAGATTGCTTCGTTAGCTTCTTAGTTAACTATTAGCCTGACAAAGTGAGTATTTAATTGTACATTTAGCAAAAGTCAATGTTAATGGTATCTCCCTGTAAAGTCTACATCCATGCTAGTGGTTCTGTGAGGCCTAGTTTGTAGTGTTAGTATGCTAGCATTTGCTAACCAGGGTTGGAAATTGGCACCTGCCATCAACAAGTGGCAAGATTTGCTTCACTCACCAGCCAAAAAAACACACCAGTAATCGAGTGGCTGGTAGATTTTGAAATCCACCAGCCACAGTGGTAGGTGGAAGTTAATTATCAATATTGATTAGCCCCAAACATATTCCCATCATTAAGTCTGCAAGTATTTAGTTATAAACCAAGATATTGGACAAATTTAAGTTTTGACCTTTGATCTCATCCACCTGTGTTTAGAGCTATGAATGTGTGCACAATAGAAAAGCTGTGGCATGGCAAAATTAGATAACATATTCTCTGAAGTTAACCTAATCAGTTTACCCTCCTACACATAGTGGATCCATTGCTACCTCTCTGACATGACGCTATATTGACTGCTCCTTACTATTGTACTGTAGGTGCAAAGAGCCACAACAGACAAATCTGCCACCTCTCTCTCCCTCTCTCCCTGCAACACACAGCTCAAGATCACCAAATAATAGTCCTGCAAACAAACTTTTACCCATGCACTCTTATATTTAGACACACTGATGTACATCTCCACGCAAATAAGAGGAAATTAAAAAAGTGTTACATTTCAGCACAGTCCACTGGTAACAACGGAAAACCTTCTCCTCTCCTTGGGGGAACTGTGATTGGGATTCTGATTAAGCCGTCTGAATTCCCTATTAAAGTCGGCACATTATCCGCCAATTCTCTGGACACCAGGACAGCAGATTTCCGATGTCTCTCTTAACTCTGGACGTGTTTAACCGCAGAGGCGCACCGTGCAATTTGTTTGCAGTTCTGGGTTGTAAAGCCCAATGGTAGGTTAGCTACATATTATGGTCCAATAATTAATGTCAGATGAGATCGAGTGTAATTTTGTAATCTAATCAGCTCCACAAAGTATGGCTGCTTTAACAGCTGGTGCCAATACGACTGTAACCCCCCTCCGTCAAGGACTGATACTATTATCTTGGCGTGGAACAATGGCTGGCTTTAGCAGTGGCTGTGTGTATGAGACGGAGAGGGCTGCTTACATAGCAAACAAAAGCCAGCTTGTCTAGGGATCATTGAGAGGAGAAAGTTATATTTTTACACTAGTATCAATGGCTGGAGGACCTGAATATAAAACCCAAAGAGGAAAGGTAAAGTATGAGATTTCATCAACAAGTCTTTCTCTCCCTCTCCGTGTAGCATATGCTGCGACCCGTACGCTGGCAAACGTGTAAAGTGTCGTTGGTGAATCAACCTGTTGGCTGTAAACAAAACACATATTGACATATTATCTGCCGATATGGCTAATATGTTTGCAACGAGTTGCAGACGTTTATTAGTTTTTCACATTATACATACTAATTTGATCAATTGTCAGTGGTGGAAAGTAACTAAGTACATTTTCTGAAGTACTGTACATAAGTACATTTATGAGGTACTTGAGTATTTGCATTTTCTGATATGAAATACTTTATATTGTTAGTACAAAATATAGATTAACTACTAAATTAGGATATGTAATATTATTATGGATTAAGCCACCCAGCAGTATATAAAGTACCTGAAATCCCTACATTACATATTAATGCATTAATAATTATAATCCAGTGATGTTATGTTATTCTGAAACAGGATATTCTGTATAATAAGTACTTTTACCTTTGGCACTTTAAGCATATTTTGATACTTTTGTACTTTTACTTGAGTAACATTTTGAATGCAGGACTTTTGCTTGTAACAGACTGTGGTTTTACTATTTTTATTTTTTAAATATGTGAGTCCTTCTTCCACCACTGCCCATGGTTCATATAAAACTATTGCCCAGAGCAGCGAGGTTATTATCCTTCAGATATTCATTTTATCAAACCCCGTTTTTCCCATCAAAGGCCAATCCGTGTATTTGCATTCTGTAACTGCCCGTCTATATAGTAGTTTCCTTTTTCCCAAGGTGCTTGGGAGGTTGTGCCTGCCGTTACTAAGCAACCAAAACCTGCGTGCTGCGATGACGATGATGATGAAGTGTCGCTAATTTATCAGTAAGCCTCACTGACTAGACTAAACCGTAGACTGATATTTTCCGAAGAAAGAAAAGATATCTGCCAGCTGTGATTAGTTTTTGCACGTCACATGACATCGGTGCGCACTGCACCATTCCAAAAATTGAACTATTTTTTATCTCGGGGCGCAGCCGTCACACCCTGAAAAATAAGCCTTTGGGATTGCTTGCGCTTACGGCAGACGATCTACATAGGGAGCGGGACCTCTTCACGCAGCCGACTGCCATGTTTCTAGTAGTAGCCCAGAACGGACAAACCAAACACTGGCTCTAGATAGGGCCAATCCTAAATCATTCAAGTTCAGCTATTCTTCAGAGTCTTCAGTTCCAGTTTACAGGGGTCAAGGGCAATGGCAGGAGTATTAGCCTACCATGCATACCTTTGGGCATGGAAAGAAACCAGAGGAAACACAGGGTGGAGATCTGAGGCCAGGACTTCCCTGTTGTGGGGAGCCAGTGCCGGCCACCGAGCCACCCTACCGTCCAGTTAAAGCATCTAATGGAGTGTTTTTGATTCTGAAATCAGAAACATGACCTTGATGTAAATTTGAATTTGCAGTCGATTCCTTTCTGCACGTCCGCGGCGGTTACAGTCAAGCTACAAATCACCTCCTCCGCTTCGTCGTCCTCGTCGAGCCCAAAGTAGCCGACCGACTGCGTCAGCATGCCGAGGCTTTATTTAGAGATGACCATTGTGTCAGAATGTTTGGACATGTAACCGTTGCTAACGTTCAACCTACTGTAATAACAGGCCGGCAACAATTTGTGGCTAGAAACCTCCCATCATTTTCTCATTCCTCACCCGTGGCCAACACCAGCCCACCCATCAAAACCCCACTCCCCTCCAACAACCCCCGTCTGGAAAACAAAAACAACAGATGGGCTGTGCCAAGGAGACTGTGACTGCTCCCGGCCATTACCACAGTCAGGAGCCGGAGGGGTGCAGAGGGTTGAGCTGCTTGGGTTGCAGATATGTAAAGTAACCTGGTGGCGAGGAGAGTCTGGGCTGTTCTCCCTTGCATGTCTTGTTCTTGCTGCTCTCAGCACCTCGTAATGCTTTTATAATTACATTCCAACCCAGCTGAGTCATGATAAGTTGATCACAGCATTTTTTTTTTTTTTCTGGAGAAACAGCTACTAGAAACTTGTACAGCCAACATCAGGTAGGATGAAGAAATACTGGAATCCTTTACTTAAAGGAACAGTGTGGAACATGTCGAGGGATCTATTAGCAGTAATGGATTATAGCCTGATACTCATAACTATGTTTTCATTAATGTATAATCACCTGAAACTAAGAATCGTTGTGTTGTTGTTAGCTTAGAATGAGCCCTTCATATCTACATAGGGAGCGGGTGCTCTTCATGGAGTCCACCATGTTCCTACAGTAGCCCAGAGCAGACAAACCAAACACTGGCTCTTGAGAGAGCCTTTCGCGTTTTTACGTTACCTGAAGGTCACTGTAGTTCTCCGTCACGTTTGTGAAACTGCGATAACGTCATCTGACTTCCGTTGTTCCTAAAGTAGTGTTATTATGGTGAGGATGGCCTCTGAGCAAGGTGAACGGCGTTACGACGGTTTTGGTTTCAGCGGCTCACGTTACCACAGTCTTGGAAAGGGAGGAGTGAGCGGAGGGATACTTGGTTGGTATCAATCTGCAACCACACCACTAGATGCCACCAAATCCTACACACTGTCCCTTTAAGTAAAAGCACTAATATCACAATGTAAAAATCAGTACTGCAGTCATAATCCTACTGAAGTAAAAGCACAGAAGTGTTTACTAGCTAAATGTACTGAAAGTAAAAGTACAGTACAAAAAATGACACCACTTGATTGATATATTATTATGTATTACATCATTAATCATATCCATGCATCATTGTGTAAGTAGCATGTTACTGTTGTAGTCGAGATGTAACTTGTTTTAACTACTTTTTGGTAGTTTAGAGCAGTTGTTCCCAACCTGAGGGTCGGCCCCAAGGTCAATTTTAGGGGTCATGAGATGATTAATGGGGCATGAAAGAGGGAAAGTCGAACTTTTAAATATTCTCTAATGTTTGTTTTTCTTTTTTTTCCCTTTTTGTTAAATACTAGTTAGTTTTATCTCTTTGGACCTTGAACAGTTATTTAAATTAAGCAATTTGAGGTAGCTTAGGTCAGTTCTCAACCTTTTTTTGTGTCAAGGACCTCTAAATTGATACACATTAGGTCCCTGAGGCGAAAGATTTTGCCTCAAGGACCTCCATCTGAAAAGATTTTGATCGTTTGATATGAATAAGACCAGAATTTTATAGTTACCTGTCAACTACAGTTGAGGAGATAACTGTGGAGGAAGAGAAACCTATGATCAGAATAGTCATATGACTCACATCGGGGTCACTTCTAGAGTGAATTAAAAAGTAAAAATAAACTATTCCCCATTTTTCTGGAGACCCCTGGAACTCCCTCAAGGACCCCTGGTAGAAAACCACTGGTTTAGCTGGTAAACCTCTCCGTGGTGGACTCATAGACATCTAAAATGTGACCAGGAGCCCCAGCGAGACATTTCGGGTTAATGTATCTGAGAACTAACCAGTGACATCATCCTTCCCTCTGAAACGTAGAGGAATAAAAGTAGCATATAATTTAAATACGGAAAAAATTGTTCTTAAGTACAATACTTGACTAAATCCGTCATTGAGGCTAACCCTCGCTAATCCCTTGAAATTGAAGGGTGTTAGGCAACCGTCAGAAGAGGTTAATCACTGTGATTACAGTACTTAACCATTTATATTGATTATAGATATTCATGATTATGTCATGGTCAAAACAATTAGCTTGTGAAAACACTCAGATCTGAGTCTGCTGTAGGTACATTACATAATTCTCTCTTTTCAACCACTTGCATTGGGCCACATCTGGATACAAGTTAACACGTGTTGTTGTCTGGAATTGGTTTGTTGCTACGAGCTGGTGTGCATCATGATGTTGTGCCTCACGAGGACAGAGCACTTGGTAGGAGCTGGCATCACACACACATAACCTCATTTTATTCCAGCAAACATTGGCTTTAGCTGAAAGCCGGCGGGGACTCATCTGGGATAAAAAATGGCACGAAATAACCCAAATAGTAATGGCTCTGTTGGGGATGATGCCATTTGCACTACATAGGAGGTCTATCTATTTCATCTTTCCAAAGTCATTTTGTTTGGGGTAATAGCCAGGCGTTTCTTATCAGAAACGGTTGTAAAAAATGGCAAGAGACCGGGGGAGGACGTGAAACAAAGCCTGGATCTCAGACTCAGCTGTTCAAACACTCTCAGTGCTTTCCTACCAACCATTGGGAGACTGAAAATAACATTCCTATTTTTTTTTATCCACCTGGAGACAAAGTCACATTGGAAATAGCAGTTTAATCAAGAGGGCCATGTGACACGTCCTCCTCATTACAGGTGTGGAAGAGATCTATGTGGAAGTCAGGCCTTGAATCCGCTTCGCTATTGTCATCAATCACCTCCAGAGGTGTTTTTCATCTCTTGTCTCACTATCTCACGCTGCCTTCTACCCCCGTCCCTCTTATCCTCATTCTCCATCTCATCATGCTCACTCAACAACATCTGAGAATTCAGAAAAGAAATCAAACACGAAGGAAAAGCCGGTGACTCGCGCTCGTCTCCTCCCCTCCCGTAAGACCAAAGGTCGGGGCTCCTTTGGATCAAACGTCTCTTTTGTTTCTACCCAGGAGATGAAGCGAGAGAACCGAGCTGCTCTTGGAGTGCGTCGCCGCTCTCAAAGCTCGGCGATGCCAAGTACGCAGCTTTAACTGCTACCAGATGTACAATTATAACCACTTACAACCGCCAAGGCCCTTTTTGGTGGGCAAAGAAAAGAGCGAGATAAACTACTTGGCAACATAATGGACATTCTGCAGAAATATTTATCTGTTTCAGCTTTAAACTGTTTTTTTAATACGGGTATTTTATTTGTTTTCTGAGACGCAGATTGTGTGTTTCTGAACCACTACAGAAGTTGGTTCATTTTATAAGCTAATTATAGCCCCAAACACACGCACCGAATTCGAGAGGGTGTATTGATTTCCATCCAGCTCATTATTGAGGCCAAGTGAATGAGCCAGATTCTTTCCTCTGCTCCAAAAAAGTCAGAGAAAAAAAAAAAAAAAATCTAAATAGATTACCAGCCTGTTTTATTTGTCTCTCTTTGAGGATCTAATGTTCATTGGAGTTGACACATAGTTTCCTGAGCCGTGCCAGGTGGTATACAGCCTCATCTATCTTGTCAAAACGGTTTCGTTGTAAGAGACTCGAGTTCATGGGAAGTTTTAAAAAAGAGATGGGGGGAGAAGATAGAGAGAATGAGAAGCATCTGTTTCACATGTTTGTGGAAAAGTCCCCTTTTCTCTTCATATTCTCCATTTCTGCGATGTTTTCCATTAACCCCGCGAGCCTCCGATCAGTTAGAGATGGAATGTCGGAGGTGCCGATTTGTTGACAGTTAGCTAAACCCCGCCTCCCCCTTAGTTACTGTTGCTATGCTTGTCAAGCTTTCTGTTCCAGCACGGCACATGTCAACGATATTGGAGGCAGATAAAACACTGGGTTGTTAATATCAGGCCAAGTTAGACAAAAGCAGCCTCTTATTTTTTTGCAGGAATTATAACTGTTGCTGGCAGATTTATCAGCTGTGGCTAGCTCGTAAAAAATAAATAATAATAATAAATGCTTCGGTATGTCGAGAAATCCAGAGCTCGACAGGCCTACCATGCCTAGTTACCGTTGCTAAGCCGTGATTGGACAACCGCTCTCCTGCCCAGAATGAGATAACACAAGGTAATAATGCCTCTGTACGCTCCCTTTATCTCCGTATATGTTATTACAGACAATCTGTGAGGTCCTACGCTGCATCATCCACTGGTTTCTCTACCTCTTGGTCAGGGTGAGTCAGTGCAAAGAAAGAATAGACACATAAATCATCCAGAGGGGTTTATCTTTTTGTAATAACAAAGACTCTTTCTCATACAGTGAGATATAATGTAGTTTTAAGGAAGCACGCTGTCGAGACTCTTGTCTTTATTCAGATTATTTGGCACCCCGGCTGGAGTTAAGAAAATTGAGTTCAGCATGTCCACATTTCTTACAGCGTTTAGACCTGTCCAACGTCTGAAAGCATAACAATGTAACGTCTGTAAAAAGATGGAAAATAATCTTCATGCTATGCGATCACCGCTGCAAAGCTGCAATACATTTTCTTTGAAATGAATGCGCTGTCTGTTGGCGTGAAATACATGCAGGCAAGCGCCCCAGCTACACAAAGTAAGGCTATGCAAGCAAATAAAACGCTGAGTCGGCGAGGCCGTGGCTCACAGGTGTGCGACAGTGTATATAAAAGGTGGACAGCATGTTATTACAGGTGTGTAACCACATGTTGACGTACCCTCCCTCCTCTGCTGACAGAGTGTTATATGGTCCAGTCTCCTCTGACCCTGACAGCCGGGTGAGCACACTGCAACCAGTCACTGTAACCTTAAGCAGCACAGAGTATGACATTATGATTTAGCTTCAGCTTCGTGGTTAGGAATGTAATGACTGAAAGGGGCTCAGGGAGCCGGTGCGTGATCCTAAATCACTCCACCGAGGGGTGTGATAAATATGAATGAAGGCTCTGTCACTTGAAGCCCCCGGACAGGAAGAAGACAATCCTACAAGTTGAACATTTTTACAACCTCTTATTGATCTTTTGTCTTTTGAGAAGAAAAGAAAGAAAATGCAAAGCTCCCTCCCGACTCTTTTGTCCCGCGCTGCTGATTTAAAGCAGTAATTGAGGTCAGGGGTTCCAGTCATCAGATGGATCATAAAGCCCAGCCAAAGTGATGAGCAAGTGATTTTCCTAAAAATTGCTGATCCTGGGTGGAAAGAGTACCAAATATATTGCCAAGAAAAGTACAAGTGCTGTTATCTTGACTTTATCGTTTACATAAGCAAAAATATGTAAAAAACAAAAGGAACAAATTAGGGCTGTCAAAGTTAACGCGAAAATAACGCCACTAATTTCTTTAACGCAACTTGCGATTTTTTGGTTGTAGTAGGCTCAATTTTAAGAAATGCTTGTATCATGTAAAACCTGAGGAATCCATTGGTACCAACCATTTCAAACTATCTTGTCGCGAAGGAGGCTAGATAACGCTCCAAACTTGCGCTAAATTTTATCGAGGAAAAACTGGCATGGCCATTTTCAAAGGGGTCCCTTGACCTTTGACCTCAAGATATGTGGATGAAAATGGGTTCTCTGGGTACCCACGAGTCTCCCCTTTACAGACATGCCCACTTTATGATAATCACATGCTGTTTGGGGCAAGTCATAGTGAAGTCAGCACACTGACTCACTGACAGCTGTTGTTGCCTGTTGGGCTGCAGATTGCCATGTTATGATTTGAGCATATTCTTTATGCTAAATGCAGTACCTGTGAGGGTTTCTGGACAATATTTGTCATTGTTTTGTGTTGGTAATTGATTTCCAATAATAAATATATACATACATTTGCATAAAGAAAGCATATTTGCCCACTCGCATGCTGATAAGCGTATTTAATACTTGACAAATCTCCCTTTAAGGTACATTTTGAACAGATTAAAAATGTGCGATTCATTTTTCAATTAATCGCGATTGACTATTTCAATCGATTGCCAGCTACTGTATATATATAAAATGACCAGAGAGAGAACATTGTTCATTGTTAGGATGTTGTGCAAGTGTACATTTCAGAAATATGTTGTAGTAACACTTAAACTACACAGGATAAGGATCGAGGCAAATCTGGTCTAAGAAGGCATCTGTTGCATTTTCAGACTGTTATCAGTCGAGTCTCCACAATCTAACAATTCTCTTTTTTTCTGAGTCCAATCTGGAGGGAAGTAATCCCATCAACACTTCTGTCTGTCTGACCAGGCAGGAATAAGAACAAGTATGAGCCACTGAATATCCAAACTTGGAAATGTGGAGCGTTTCTGGCGCCATGTTCCAATATTGTTATGACTCACAGAATGAGTAAGGCAAAACAAGTGTGTCGTTCCAAACTGATTTATAAGTGAAAGTGACATGAAGGATTTCTCTTTTTATTTCATAGCTTGATCCGTGTGGATCACATAAGCTTCTCATCACATAAACGTCTCATCACATAAACCATTGTGAATGGCGACTCACCGCCTCTAGAAACTCACAAAAACGTTTAAATTAACAGTTGTCAGATTCAGCAACTGCATGACTTATTCTTCACCTCAAATGTTTTCAGAAACACATTTCAGCGAACTGTTTTCGTAATATAAGAGAAGGTTTCCAAACGAGCCGCCATTCTGGCCCGGTTTGACATCCGGGAGCAGACTAGAGCAGCACTTACGAGCACGAAGGAGCACGTACCATCACTCGTGGGTGCGCTATGCATTTCCATGGTAACAGCGAGCTCCACCAACGTACCTGTTACACTTAGGATTATGGGTAGGTTAGTATTTCTCCATGACATCACAAATTAAACGTGTTTTTCTTAAAACAAGGTTGATATCATAATGACTTACTGGCTTCTACAGGAGCATATGCCATCGTTTCACAGTCTCTTAGCTCGTGGTAAATCTACCTTGGATGATTACAACATTATGACTCATGATCAAATCAGCAATTCAGAATATGAATGGGATTTTCACATCCAGAGCCTCACTGTTGAGCTCTGCATAAGGCCCTGTCTACACAGATTTTTTCCTCTACGTTTTGGCCTCTCGTCCACACGCAAACTGAGTTTTGGGTCACAAAAATGGCTATTTTTGAAAATCGCCTTCTAAGGTGCAGATTTTTAAAAACTCTGGTTATTTTGTATCGGTGTGGACGTGTAAAACGGAGCTCATTTCACGCAGAAACAATAACAAAGATGGCCAACTACCGGCTGCTTTACGTTTTGTTAGCACTGCTCGGACTACACTCAACGACCACTCTATTTGAAAAATGTTCGAGTCACAGGATGCCAAAGCTGGAACCCATCTGCTTCAAGGTTGGACGTGTTGTGCGTTCAGAGATGGTATTCTGCATACCTTGGTTGTAACGAGTGGTTATTTGAGTTACTGTTGCCTTTCTATCATCTCCAACCACTCTGCCCATTGTCCTCTGACCTCTGACATCAACAAGGCATTTCCGTCCACACAACTGCCGCTCACTGGATATGTTCTCTTGTTGGGACCATTCTCTGTAAACCCTAGAGATGGTTGTGTGTGAAAATCCCAGTAGATCAGCAGTTTTTGAAATACTCAGACCAGCCCGTCTGGCACCAACAACCATGCCACGTTCAAAGTCACTTAAATCCCCTTTCTTCCCCATTCTGATGCTCGGTTTGAACTTCAGCAAGTCGTCGTCACCACGTCTAGATGCCTAAATGCATTGAGTTGCTGCCATGTGATTGGCTGATTAGCTATTTGTGTTAACAAGCAATTGAACAGGTGTGCCTAATAAAGTGGCCGGTGAGTGAAATTACTACTACTACTACTATTTGAAAAATGTTCGAGTCACAGGATGCCAAAGCAGGAACACATTAAACATGTCGAGGCCGAATGGTGATTGAATGTGCTTTTGGGCGATTGAAGGCGAAGCTTGGAGCGATGGATATGAACCTGAATGACCTCACTTTAGTCATTTATGCAAGTAAAGAGACAGTTGATGACAGCAAAGTGATGAGAGTCATGCAGTTCAACCAGGAATCCCAGCCCCCCCAAAACAATAATAACTATTATCAAATTTACTTTTTAAAACTGAGGGGAAAATATCTGTATACGTGTAGACGGGGCCTAAAAACCCAGCGGGTCCAGAAACCTCTCAGTGTCTTGTCAAGCAGCCGTTCTTCATTTAGATAACTGGATGCTAAGGTGAGACAAAGTGTGACAGGGTCCAATTGAATCGAACACTTAAGCTTAAATAATGTGGCAAATGTGAACGCTGTCACAATAAAAATACATCTTATGCACCGTGAAACCTTCAATCAACCCCTGCCATCAGGTAATAGCCTGTCACAGTTTTTGCAGCTTGAAATGATAAATGAAAACAATTATTTTTTATCTTGAAATGCTTCACTAAATTTGTCTGAAAGTATTGAAGCTTTGCTTTGATACAAGGCCATATGTTCTGTTGAAGAAATGTGTTTGCGTTTTACTCGTAGCTGACAAAAAGACCGTTGAAATCTTTCATTCATTTGCAGCTGAATAGGAGAGGAAAGTTTAGGAATGAAAAGCTGTTTCCTGGTTCAGTATTACACCACTTCCACTGCTGATGGAAAATACAGTACGCGTGAAATACATATACTGTGTTCTGTTGCAATAGTAGCAGAGCTGCGGAGACATAATGACACCTTTTCTGGTGACATCCCCTTCATCCACGTTTCATTCTCCCTGGAAATAAAGCTTATCTGATTTCTCTCTGCTCACAATACTGTAACTTTCCAGGAGGAATCGAATTTCCATTGATTCTGCGCCTCCCGTGACATGCTGGTGGTAATATGAATTTCAGGAAATCCATGTGGTGAGATAGGAGGGAGGAATAATCATGTGAGCCACTTTCTCATTTCGAATTCATAGGAAACGTTAACTCACATCGTCCGTCAGCACCCTCTTAATCCCTCTGGGTTTTTTTTTTTTTTGCGACATAATATAAATACTGGATTTAATGCAATACTTCCAACTTGCTGTGGGATTAAATTATCAGTCTTTTGGTAGATTGCTGGGAGGAAGTTACATCATATTCAGTAATATTTAGTATGATGGTGACCAGTGGAGGAATGTAACAAAGTACATCTACTCAAGTACTTCAGTACAAATTTGATGGACTTCTTCTCTACCATTTTCTGAAACTTCTTCTCCACAGTTCACAGAAAAACATTGTGCTTTTTTACTCCACTGTAATTATGTGATTTTGCATCTTATAGAATACGATGCTGTGTTATAAATCCATAGAGCAGAAAATGTATTCAAGTTCAAGTTACTTTATTATCATCAGATGTACAACAATTACAACGATGCAGTCGTTGGCAATGAATCTCTTGGATCTTAGGTTCCCTTCATGAATGCTCATTAAATATGTATATAAAAAAGGGAAATCACACAGGTAAAAGCAAAATGAGAATCTAAGATATAAAATAAAGCTAGTTAAAATTTAGGGCTAAAATATAAACACAAATAAAACATTAAGTAAGTCATGTGAACTAAAGACTGAGTTAAGACTGGATAAACTGAATTTAAGAGATTTGATTATGTATATGCAAAATGAGAAGTAAAATATATATACAGAGAGGTGTAAACAGTCAGTAGAGTATATAGAATTGGCAACTGTTTCATTCATTTTCCTTGTAAAAATGCCAAATATGAATGAATAGAATGTGAGGATTGATTACTTGTCCTTTATTCTTTTATAATTAGATTTTTTTTTGTGATAATAACACGTTAAGGCAAATTAGTTTTAGAGTGAGGATACTGGAATTAAATGAAACTTGTAAACCTAACGAATCCATTAGTACCAATCATGTCATACTAGCTTGTCATGAATGAGCTTAAATAACTCTTCCAACTTGCGCTACATTTTGGTGAGGAAAAACTGGCATGTTGTTGTCTGTTGGGCTTCAGTTTGCCATGTTATGATTTGAGCATATTATTTATGCTAAATGCAGTACCTGTGAGGGTTTCTGGACAATATTTATCATTGTTTTGAATTGTTAATTAATTTCCAATATTAAATATATACTCACATTTGCATAAAGAAAGCATATTTGCCCACTCCCATGTTGATAAGTATGAAATACTTGACAAATGTCCCTTTAAGGTACATTTTGAACAGATAAGAAATGTGTGATTAATTTGCAATTAATCACGATTAACTATGGATCATCATGCGAATAATCACAATTAAATGTTTTAATTGATTGACAGACCTAATTGTTTTTTATGATGATGACAAAACAGGCATTGTGAAGGTGTCTATTTGGTTCCTGGGTAATTGTGACAGGCATTGGTATACAAACCAAATTATTACTATTATTGCATGAGAAATGATAATAATAATAATAATAATAATAATAATATATTATTAATATATATAAATAAATATATAAATATAAATAAATATATATTTATATATAAATACCAATATATATATATATATATAATTTTCTGCATTTGCCAGTACTTTTATTTGTTATACTTGCTTCTATACTGGCTTCGAAACATTTTCAATGCAGGACTTGTAATAAGTATTTTTGCAGTGTGGTATCAGTACTTTTACTTAAGTAAAGGTTGAATACTTCGTCCACCACTGCTGATGTCTCCTGCCTTGAATAAACCATGTTGACAAAGATTCAACCATAGAAATAAAACTGATAAAAGACGTTTAATGAAGACGAAACAGAAACAGAAGTAATGTCTGCGTAGCATTTTGAATTCTTGAATTGAGTCTGTCTTTGAGTCTGGATCTTTTTCCTCCACAGAAAGTCTCCTTCTGCTTTTGAGCCAAGAAAAGGATGTTATTTCAGTGACGAACTTCCTCTAAATCCCGCGGTCTTGCAGTGTGTTCTGCAGTACGTCATGTTGGCCTCTTTCGGCGTGTGTGGCTTTCGGCGTTAAGAAAGAGCACATTCACCCGCTGCCCTACAGGTGCGCCGTCAAGAGTGTAAACTTTGTCAGTTTACGAGAACATGTTTTATAGAACTGGGAAAAAAAAACATCGCAGGGCTTGACTGGAAATAAACATGGCCACATACCACTGTGATAAACACATTTACTGTACCTAAATCATAATACTTAGACTGGCCTGCTTTCTCTCTCGCTGTCAGTATTTCTCTCAGCTGTCTGGACAGTAAGTGGGATGTTTTTCTCCCAGCCCTGGGGTTACCTTGGCAACCCAGAAGAAAGAGAAGTGCTCGGAGGCTGTGCAAACTGAGGCGTAGGCCGAGTCACGTCTCTTACAAGCTGCGGGGTCCATCCCTGAGCCAGCCAGCCAGCCAGCCAGCCAGTCAGCCACATGTCAGGAGACATGGACACCAGCCAGTTCTTGTTTCCCGTAAGAGACCTGCCGCTGCTCAGGTCCTCAGACAGACTGTCAGTGGGTGCAGCTACAGGAAAAGTTAATGGGAAGCATCGAATCTCAGGAGAACCCAGCTGGCCGTACACACCAAGACAAATCCTTCGCCCTCGTTGCTCTCCGGTTTAACTACTCAAATGTTATTTAACTTCCATTCAAAGCCGTATAGAGAATAACTGCAAACAGATCAAGATGGCAATATCAGGCGTAACGTTCCCATCAGAGGCGGCTTTTAAAGGTTTGTCTGCCAGACAACGTTTCTAGTAACAATGCAATCTGATTACTTTGTTCTGTGATGACATGACTATAGCCGTGGTTATATGACTCTTCTGGCATTTAGAGCTTTTGAAATTGTTCACTTCAGAGGTCTTATATGTTAAGACTGGCATTATTCTCTATTCTTCTTTTCGTCAACACATCACATGGAAACGCCGAGACCTACAACGTGTTAGTTCGTCTCTCTGTGGCACTCAGCCTCGAGCCCATTCAAACTTACTGGTGACCTACATTCAGGGTTCCTACGTAGTATGGAAAGGTATGGAATTTGATTTTTGATTTTTGATATTCTACTTTCTAAAATATCAAATTCGGAATTTCTATAAACTAAATTGATCATACAAGCAGCAGCAGCAGAGTGTTTTTCATGGCGTTTGGAGCAAAATGTTTACCACTATGTGCCGTCTGTTCTCATACACCGTTCCTAGCTATACTTACAAAAAGTAATGTACTGTAATTCATATATATCCCACGAAATGAAGTATAAACAGCAACAAACGCCGTGTAGGGAGGAGGTCGGGCTGGATGGATGGATGGGTGAAAAAAACACGTGACTTTTGTCCAGGAGACGGCTGATCGTACCCCGTGTGAAACCAGAAGTCAATGTTGATATATTTGTCACCTATCTAACCTAACTAAGTAGTTTTGTTTCCTAAACCTAACCAAGTTGTTTCCTGTGAAGACAGAAGTTTATTTTGAAAAGACTGTATGCAAGTAACGAGTGGAAATTGACACGTGTTGCTGGACATTTGTCGGAAAACGCGCAAAAAAATGAGGAATAACTTTTCACACACTACTGAATACTTTCACACAGAAAGCAAATAACGGGAACAAGGTTAGTTTTTGTGCGCTTTCACACTGCAAATAAAGGCATCAACCAATCACGTTATGCGGAACGGGCTGAGTTGCGTCTATATTTATGAAACAACAACACGGATGCTCCGTAGTCCGAACCTGGACGGCAAACTTTATTACTCCTTTCGACCTTGACAAAGGCAGCGTGGACCAGATCCACTCCTTCTGTTCTTACCTTTCACAATAAAAGCCCTAGGCAATATTGGCAGGCGAGTATTTCATGTGTTCATATCGTTTATTCGTCACACACCGAGTGTGTAAAGGTCTTTATCCTGTAAATACAATATTTACCACCACTGAGCCTTGTCTAGCTTTAAAACTCCGATCAGTTCGCTTTGTAATGAGAAGACGGGCACTTTAGACCACTTTTTCTGGCATTCAGTACGTCTGAAATAAGGCACTTGAGACATCTTTCACAGAGTTGAGTCCATTATTGTAGTTAGTGAGCTCAATTCCTCAGCACAGAGGGGTGAAACGACACCATCATTTTTATTGTCGCACAACAACCGAGTCCACCAAAGGGCTGCGAAGTCGTTGACATCTTTAATCACATCACTGAACATTAAACACAGATTTCCTTTTGGGGGTTAATTTTTATATAAATACCAGCTGATCAGCTGCTCAGCATGAAATCTGCAGCAGCTTTAATTTATAATTCCTTGATCCTTCTCTGTCCCAGAATTCAACTTTCCCTTCCTGATTGGCTGCCTTTCTTTAGCGCTCCCCAACGACGCAGAGTCACTGCAGCGGTTTGCTGATGAGGGACGTTCTCCACCTGTCGCACTCCTTAATGATAATTGCGTCTCTTTTTCCCTTTCTCCTCTTTTTAAATAAGCCACCGAGGCTTTCTGTCCTCCATGATCCTAATTTCATTTCATCCCCCTCGGAGCTATTTAAGAACACGTTTGAGACCGCCATTTTTTTTCTCTACGATGACACTTTACCCCATCCCACCCTTTGCTGCGATTGCCACTCTCTTTCCACTATCCAAATGGGATGCTGGTGCTCATGCATTTTTAACAAGAGCAGAGGGATATGCTTGTCAGAAGTCCTACTTCTGTGTGCGTGTGTGCATGCGAGTGCTGCTCATTCTTGTTTGTAAAGGAGAAACTGATGAAAAGGGGCCAAAGAGCAGTATCTTTCTCTGAAAGAAACTGAATGTGCTATTTTGGATTCACTCAAAGTTCTCTTTTCTTTTCTCTTTGGAAAAGGCCACACATAACAACAACTCATATGTCAGATCGACCTGGCCTCATCAGTGTTTGTACAAAAGAAAATCTACTTGTTTACTGTGTGTCCTTTTGAGGTCATCTCGCCTTATGTCACCATCTCTTGTATTGTCATGGAGCAAATCGCCGTATGCTGGGAAAGGAGAGAAAAGGACGAGCTTTTAGTGAAGAAAACCTTTCCCGGACTCTGAACAGACCCGCAGATGTTTTTAAAAAAACAAAAAATGGATGCCTTTATCCTGGTTTCAGTGTCATCTTCATCCACAAAAGCTCACGGGAGATGAGCCGCTTTTTGAGATTTCTATGGCTGAATGTGGGGAATTTTGATGTTGGTAAAGTCTGGACCCCGACAACACCGACTACAACGGAGCTTTTTTTAAAATAAATATGAAAGGAAACGTTACAGCCGTCACTGTGTGGTTTGTACTTTGAAAACAAACCACTTTTTCTTGTCAGATCGTCTAACAGGGTCTGAAACTCCCTTTTTGATGGCAAAATAACCGTTGAGATTTATGTCTTCTGTCTTCTTGGTCTGTCGGCTTGCTTTCCTCTCTTCCGTTTCTCTTCTCGTGCACTGATTAGTTTAAGCTGAACAGCCAATAAGAGTGATTTCTCTCACCAACGAGCACCGCCGCCGATTCAACATGCTGAATCGGCCCAAAAAACTCTGACACGGGCAGACTAGAGCCGACGGTGTGGGACACACCACAAAAACTAGGCCGACATACGACTACTGGTGGCCCCAAACTGTCCGACGGCCTATCGTCGGCTTGGTGTGTTAAGACCTTAAAGGTGCAATGTGTAAGATATGGCCAGAATTTTAGTTTAAAACATTGAAGTCAACAGTGTTGACGTTATGTCAAAGACGTCTATGTATTGTGTTGCAGAGATATCAACTGAAATGAGCATGCTAACGGAGTAACCCAATGAGTAAACTGAATGCATGGTTTATAAATCTGTGCACATGTTTGTTCAATCTGTACACTCAGTTTAGCGATCCATGCTGAATATTTCATCTCTACTATATGACCCCTTGCCCATAGACGCGACCCCCTGGGGGCGGGGAGGGGGGGCTTCATAAAATATACACGAGTAATCAACAGCTTGAGGAAACATTAACCCCTGCATACTAAACAGCGTTATGTTATAAGCATGCAAATAAGCTGTGTTTTTGTTAAATATCTACAGATGATTTATGTGACAGAGAAGAGTAAACTTGAACTTCTCGCTGCCGTTAAAGCTGCTGGTCCGGCGGGTTCATCGGTGCATGTCCATTAGATCAAATCCATTTATCCTGGTCGAAAAATTCATTAGATAGCAGAAAGCAATCAGACTGTGTATCTGTAATTAACAGTCATCTCTCTGATTGCCTCCACGCCATTAAATACCACAACCAATATCTGGGCCTTGTATCCCCATTATGCACTGCTTAATTAAAAATGCAAATTAAGCTCCCTCTAATTACACACTAACTGACATGGAACTGGACAAAGCATTGTGTGGGTGCACGCATGGTTATGTGTGTGTGGGTGTGCATGTGGGCTGTGTGTTATAGGAAAGGTGAGCAATCGAACTAATGGTTTGAGTGGTGAGTTGTGAGCGTTTTCATAAATCTAATTGCAATGAAGGACAATTAATGAAAGTTTGTTGATGTCAGTCAAACTTTAAAGGGAGAAATGGATCCCGACGCTGAGTCTGTCAGTGGCTGCTATCGACAGTGTATCAAGTGCTTACAATTCTGCGCAAGCAGTCCATCCGCTGTAATACGTCTTGAGGGAAACTGCCCTAAACTGATCTAATAAGTCAGTCCGAATGCCCTGAAGTGCTCCCTTCAGGAGAAAGATACATATTGGAGTTGATTTTTACAAATGCTATAACCCTTCTGTGCTGTTACGTTGTCTTATGAATGTCTACTGTATGTTATTAGAAGCATAGAAGATCATCCGCATCTACGCTACGGCGTCTTTTATAAGTAGGCGGCAACTTACAAAGTACCTTAAACTTGCATTCTTTCTAACAGCCAGCAGGGGGCGGCTCCTCTGGTTGCAAAAAGAAGTCTGATTGTATAGAAGTCTATGAGAAAATGAGCCTACTTCTCACTGGATTTATTACCTCAGTAAACATTGTAAACATGAGTTTATGGTCTCAATCGCTAGTTTCAAGTCTTCTTCAATACAGCATGATGTTCATTTAGTAAATTATGGTCCCATTTAGAGTCAAATAGACCATGAAGCAGGGGATGCTTTAGGGCGTGGCTACCTTGTCATTGACACGTCACTGCCACGGCGTTGTCCGGTCTGGGAGTTGTCCGTGTTCTCGTCTTACAACTTTAACCCTTTCACAGTGTGTTTTCAGTTCATGAAAGTTAACTGTAAGCTTTTGGTGGCCTAAAAATGTCTTAGTCAGCAACTGGTTGTACTTAGCTCCACCCTCTGATGTCACTTCTGGTTCCAGAAAACCAAGATGGTGATGGCTGAACTCAAGGCTTCAAAATGGGTTGTGTCTAGAAGGTAAGTCGCAAATTGCGAAATCTGATCTGAGATCTGCAAAAACTTGCAAAAACTCTTGCGTGACTCGCTGCCAGACGAGCTATCCTGAACTTAACTATTCAAGATCAATGCCTAACCTCAACTATCTTGCAAGTTTCCCCAACTTGCGAATTCCCTTCTAGACACGACCTTCAATACGGCGGTCCACAAACCAACGGGTGATGTCACGGTGACCACGTCCACTTCCGTGTCTATGTTTATGATGCCGTCTTTGTGTGAGAGGAATTCGTCCACACAGGTTGTTTTAGTAGAGCCCTCTGCCCACAATGAAACAACTGAACAACATAAAAACGGCTAAATCTCGCCCCCTCGCCCTCGTTTAAGTTGGCAAATAACAAAACTGTGCATCACAGCCAACATCCGGTAAGCCTGGCTGTCAAAATCATTATTTCATGGTTGCGATTAAATTCAGGCCAATGACAACAGTATTGACTTTTAAAATGAGTGATCCTATAGAAGGTTTGAGGTGACAACAAGTCCTTGTTAACTCTACTGCCAGAATAGAAAGATTGTAGATGTGATGTGAAATGGCATTTGACATATGGCAAAATAGAAGAAATACACATATCTACAGACGTAGTGATGCACTGATCGCTGGAGTTTAAAACATGCAACCTCTCCACTACTTATTTATGAGTCAAGTGGAAGTCAAGGCTTTTTGGATGCTTACCAAATGCAGTGAGAGATGCCAAATTGACCTCATCATTGATTATTAAATGTTACTTTCAGGAAATAAATAGAAAGATAAACGAAAGAGTTGTCTGAGGAAAAATAGTAGGGTTGTCAAAGTTAATACGATAATAAAGCATTAACACAAATTCATTTTAACGCCACTCATTTCTTTACAGCATTAACGCAACTTGCGATTTTTAGATTGTAGCTCAGTTTTAAAGCTAGAGTGAAGATACTGATATCATATGAAACTAGAAAACCTAAAGAATCCATTGGATTGCCATGTTATGAGTTGAGCCTATCTTTTATGCTAAATGCAGTACCTGTGAGGGTTTCTGGACAATATCTGTCATTGTTTTGTGTTGTTAATTGATTTCCAATAATAAATATACACATATATTTGCATAAAGCACACATATTTGCCCACTCCCATGTTGATAAGAGTATTAAATACTTGACAAATGTCCCTTTAAGATACATTATAAACAGATAAAACAGATAAAAAATGTTCAATTAATTTGCGATTAATCATGATTAACTATGGACAATAATGTGATTTATTGTGATTAAAAAGACAGTAAAAAGACATTTACTAGTATAGTATTCACATTTTAACAATGCTAAATGTGAGTTTGGGAGTATTTCTATAGCCTCCGCACAGCT